>BQNB010052841.1:0-38625 GCA_026074375.1 Tanacetum coccineum | reverse complement strand
CTTAAATTTATATAAGTTAAGGGGCAAGCTAGAGCGCAACATGCTCGATCAAGTCAAAATTTATGCTTAAAAAGACAAAAATTTGTGTCAAAAAACTTATTTTATTTTTGAAATATTTTTAATTTTGGCCTAAAATCACATATTTTTGGTGGCAAAACGGGGTTACGTGAAGACAAGGCAAATGCAAGTAAGATCAAATCGAAAGATACCTACCCCATACTAGAACTACACATTGTCCTCAATGTGAGACTGTCAGCCCCATACTAATTTCAAGGCATAATCCAAATATTAAGGGGTCTCTACGCAAATCTAAAGCCGTTTATTAATTATGCTAATAGATAAATGTTAATCAATAAGATCTAGGATATCGGATTCCCATATATAAGCATGCTAAGGATTGAAGTTCGAGTGACGATGGATAAAACCACGAGCACGAGAGTCTTCAAAATCCAGGCAATCTTGGACATAAAAACACAAAACATAAAACACGAAAAAGGAAGAGGCGAGCCTCCTCACATCACACTTATTCATAAATATTATACTAATATACTATTACTAGGGATAAGCATGGGTTGCCACCCACGAAGCGCTTGTTTTTGTTAACCAAGTCATAAGCCTGACTCGACCCCGAATTTAGTTGTCCATGGGGAAGGTTTGGAGGTCCGGGATAACCATCGATGGTATATCCCCTCCAAAATAATGCTTAAGTCTATGACCGTTCACCTTGAAGTTTGGTCCGTCGGTTTGAGATAACTCGACGGTTCCATAAGGGAAAACTTGAGCAACGGTGAACGGTCCGGTCCAACGGGTTTTGAGCTTGCCCGAGAAAATCTTTAATCAAGAATTGAAGAGAAGAACTCGATCACCAACGTTGAAAACGCGGTTCTTAATCTTGGAGTCATGAATCTTCTTCGTTTTCTCTTTGTAGATTAAAGAGTTCTCGTAGGCTTGATCCCGGAGTTCATTTAATTCATTCATTTGAACTTTTCGGTGATCACCCGCGATCTTAAGGTCAAAATTACAATGTTTTAAGGCCCAATAGGCCTTGTGTTCAAGTTCGATAGGAAGATGGCAAGCCCTTCCGTACACGCGCTTTTAAGGAATGCACCCAATGGGTGTTTTGAAAGCGGTACGGAAGGCCCATAATGCATCATCTAACTTATCAGACCATGAAGTATGATTTTCACCTAATATCCTTTCTAAGATACGTTTCAAACCACGATTTGAAACCTCCACTTGTCCACTCGTTTGTGGATGATACGCGGTAGAAAGACGGTGAGTAACTCCATACTTAAGCATAACTTTTACAAATTGATAATTACAAAAGTGAGTACCGCGATCAATAATTATAGCACGAGGAGTTCTAAATCGGGCAAAAAGAGATTTCAAGAATTTTAAAACAACTCGGGAATCATTAGTGGGGAGCACTTTTGCTTCAACCCATTTAGACAAGTAATCGACGGCCACGAGAATGTATTTGTTCCCTCGAGAAGACGGGAATGGTCCCATAAAATCGATGCCCCATACGTCAAACATCTCGCATACTTGAATTGCATTTTGAGGCATTTCGTCTTTTTGCGAGATTTTGCCTTGACATTGACATGAGTCACATGACTTTACCATGTCATGGGCATCGCGGTAAATTGTCGGCCAATAGAAACAGGAATCAAAGACTTTCTTAGCGAGCAGTGTAGGTTTGCACCAGGATGTCCACCGGTGAGGTCCATTCTGGCAAGCGTGGGTTATCAACGGCTTCTTGGCCGTAAACACATTCATCTAATCTATCTGATCCGACAATGCGGAAATACGTAGGGGTATCCAAAAATAATGCTTAACATCCTTAAAGAATTTTTTTTCTTTTGTTGGAACGACATCCCTTTCACAATGAAATTCCCCACACGGTAGTTTGCAATGTCGGCAAACCATGGGGTACTAGAATCACCACAAAAAGATATCATTCCAAGGGTCCTTGACGAAGAAATGTTTACGGTAATTTCTTTTCTCGAGATGACCTTGATGAGAGTTTTTAAATTTTGATAAATGTCGGCCGCGAGATTTTGCTCTTTTTTTTTTCACAATATTGACTCAAATTCTTAGGTAGGGAATCCTCCGGAGCAATTCTCGGCTTGAATCTTGCTTAGCATGAAGATACTTAAGAAGCCGAGTGGTCGTATGACCACTTTGGTCTTGATAGACTTAAGTAGCCAAACTTTTGCAAAGCATACACCACGGCTAATAACTCTTTTTCCGTAGTAGTGTAATGTGCTTGAGCATTCGTCAAGGTCTTACTAGCATAGTGTATAGGCTGAAAATGTTTGGTCTTACGTTGCCCCAAGACTGCACCTACCGCATAATCCACTAGCATCACACTTATTTTCAAATGGTAGGTTCCTCATTAGGGGGTGGTCACCGCGCGTGCTCCCCCTTAAAAACCTATCTATATATGGACATAAGTACTACCAAGGGACGAAATCCGCGAGATCAAGAAACAGGAAGCAGTATAAGTGTTCCCGGTCGTTTTGTCCCTACGTGGCTAGATTGGAATATCGAATGTCGATGGATGATGGGGTTTGTAGGTATCAAGGAATGTTGTGAATATACTTGAAAGCTAATGCACATAAAATTAAACAAGAACATAAACTAGTACAAGCTGAAGCTACTAATAACTTTTACACTAGGAACAAATAATGCTTAAATTAGCTTAAGACCAGACAATTAGCTATTCTAAAATTCTAAATAAGCAAATTAAGCATGCAATTAAGCTAAATTAAACAAGAGAAACACAACAGTACTAACAACAGTACTAACAGTATTAACTACCAGTACTAACTTAGAGTTAGTACTGCTAGGCTTAAGTTAGTACTGTTAGCTAAAGGTTAGTACTGCTAGCCTTAACAAAACACAATTAAACAAGAAATAAGCAAATAAGCTAAAACAAAAGGTTAACTACCCAAAATAAGCACTTAAGCATAAGAATAACACAACAGAATGGACTATAATGATAAATAAGCTAGAAACTAAATCTGATTAACTCTTTAAAATTATTTGAAAACAGACAAATAAGTTCTTCTGAAAACAGTACACTAAAAATAAGCTTAATCTACTCTAAAATCTAAAGCAAATCTTAAACAAAAAAAAAAGACTTGTAATAATAAGCTGATAAGCTAAAATGACCTACCAGTACTAACAGTTTTAACTGACAGTACTAACTTGGAGTTAGTTTCCTGTAGTTTTTTGTTGTACTGCTACCTTGAAATCCATGAAAATGAACTTGCAAGTACTAACTTGAGTAAGTATGGTAGCTTTAAGTCAGTGCTGTTCCAAAAGTGAACTAGCAGTACTAACTTGGAGTTAGTACTGGTAGTTGAAAATACCCCTTAAAAATCATTTTTCTCTCAAGTTAATTAAAAACAGATTATCTATCAACAAAATAAGACACTTATAAGCAATTTTAATAAGAATAAGCATTAAATAGGCTGATGTGACCTAGCAGTGTTACTTATAACAAGCAGTTCTGCTGGAAAGTAAGAATATAAGATAAAGAGAGATATGACTTACATAACCCTTGCTCAACGGGTCAAACAAGAATCTACCAGCTCTAGCTTGCATAGTACATGCTAGTGAGCAGTCCATAAGCCCATCAGAATGGCTTAACAATTTTGTTGTTTACTGTGATGCATCCCATCAAGGTCTGGGAGCGGTGTTAATGCAAAGAGAGAAGGTTATTGCATATGCATCCCGACAACTTAAGCCTAATGAAGAAAACTATACCACTCATGATCTCGAATTAGGAGCAGTAGTGTCCACTCTTAAAATCTAGAGACACTATCTATATGGTACAAAGTGTACAGTTTTCACTGATCACAAAAGCCTTCAACATATTATTCATCAGAAAGAATTAAACATGAGGCAACGTCGTTGGTTAGAATTACTTGTAGATTACGATTATGAGATCCGCTATCATCCTGGAAAGGAAAATGTCATAGCAGATTCCTTAAGCTAAAAGAAATGAATCAAACCACTCCGAGTTAGATCATTAGTCATGACCATTCATCCAAAATTACCATCACAAATCCTCCAAACTCAAACTAAAGCACTCAAGGAAGAAAATATCAAGGCTAAAAACTTATGAGGAATGGATAAAGTATTTGAAATACATCCTAATGGAACTTGTTGTATTAAGAACCAAAGCTGGTTACCACTCTTTGGTAATATGAGAGACTTGATTATGCATGAGTCCCATAAATCAAAGTATTCCATTCACCCAGGTTCTGACAAAATGTATCAGGATCTAAAGAAACTCTATTGGTGGCCTAACATGAAGGCAATCATTGCTAAATATGTTGGCAAATGTTTAACATGTTCTAGAGTTAAGGTAGAATTTCAGAAGCCATTCGGCTTACTGGTATAACCCGAGATTCCTATGTGGAAGTGGGAAAGAATAACAATGGATTTTGTCACAAAACTTCCCAAAACATCAAGCGGACATGACACAATCTGGGTCATTGTCGATCGTTTTACCAAATCCGCACATTTTATCCCTACCCGAGAGACAGATAGTATGGAAACCCTTACAAGGTTGTACATCAAAGAAATAGTCTCCCGGCATGGTATGCCAATATCTATCATCTCGGATCGTAACAGTCATTTCACATCCAGATTCTGGCGATCATTACAAAGTACTTTGGGTACTCAATTAGACATAAGTACAGCATATCATCCTGAAACCGATGGACAAAGTGAAAGGACCATTCAAACACTCAAAGACATGCTTTGAGCCTGTGTTATAGACTTTGGAAAAGGATGGGAAAGACACTTACCATTGGTAGAATTCTCCTACAATAACAGTTACTGATATGTATGAAAACACATATCCGTTTTATGTCAAAATGGCCCTTAAAAGACAAAATTGTGCTTTAAATGCTTAAATATTGCTTGTTTTGTCTTTGTGATTGTGTAGGTACGGATATTGCAATAATCTCAAGAAAATGGTTAAAACTGGACAAACACGGACACGGGAACGGAAGAGCACACAAAGAGCCGGGAGAATGCTATCAAAAGTCAACAATGGTCAACTCAAGTCAACCTTCAGTCAAACATGGTCAACACTAAATGACAAAAATCCTAAAAATACCAAACCAGTCCCTCAAAGTTAGCTAAATTACAAAAAATAATCCCTAAACCCTAACGGTGTTAACTCTTGTTTATAAGAGTTAACACCCATTAACTTTCTTATAACACAAATCCAAGCCCGAGCCCAAACATATCCCCTGGCCCAAAACCCTTATAAGCCCGAACTTATATACCCGGGTCAAAAGAAAGTCAAACACCCTCTTTTATAAAGAAATTACGCGCGGGAAAAACAGTTTCACTGTTCACCCATCATTCCCATTTACCCTTCTCCTCAAATCAAAGGGCAAATGGTAATTAAGGACGCGTTTGGGTAATTCAAGGGATAAGGTACATAGTGGCAGGATTAAATGTCATTAAAAGAATGCTATTGGTCTAAACCCAAAGGGAATCACACGTGGATTGTGAAGAAACATACGGGGAAGGATTAATTACACTACATCTATTCTCAAAACAAGCACAAGGTGTCACATGATAGATTGCCACGCTGGCAATCCGTGTGAGCTAAAGAGTGATCCTACGAATGAGATTGAGTTTCCAATGATTGGTAATGATTGAAGGCCATGATTGAAAGGAGCGTGTGTAGAGGCTAAGGACCTAGAAGCTTCCTTTTGACAGTTACATAAAGGCATGCACACTCACTCAGAGGGGATCTATCTTATATATCTTTTTACCTGCATTTTTCTTTAGTTTATAAAATAGCTTTTGTAACTTATTTTAGTTTAAAATTGTAATTTTCTTTCAAGCTCTTGTAATTTCCTTTTATTAAGTATTGTAATCCGTTTTTAATCATTAATAAAATCATCATTAAAGTTTTCAAAAACTGTTTTCACTTTTAAGCTCTTATTCCTCTCAAATGATTAGGCTACTGTTTCATAAGCTACTAATAAGCTCATACAAGCTCTATGAGTCTCTAAGCTCAAATTGAGCTATTAATAAGCTCTTAATATACTTAAACCAATAAAATCAGTTTATTACCTTTGCTTATTTTTTTGGTATTTTTGCAAAAATTTTGGTGAAAATACGGGATTACGTGGTAACAATGCTGCAGGCAACAATCAAATCGAAGATACCCCCCCAAACTAGTACTAAACATCGTCCTCGATGTTTTGAAGGGTACTACGTTATCCTAAGGCCGTTTATGAAGTATGCCAAATGATAAAACGTTAGTCGATTAGATTAGGATATCGGGATTCCCAAAATGAAGCTGAGGATTTGAAGCTCGAGTGATCGAATAGACAAAACCGAGAGCCTTCACAATCCGGGCAATCCTGGACAATAAACAACAACAACACGAAACACGGGTGATAGAAAAGACAAGCTATCTCACACAACAAACAACACTTATTCATACAATTACAACTACGGATAAGCATGGGTTGCCTCCCACGAAGCGCTTGTTTAAGGTCGCTATGCTTGACCCGTCACCTGAATTTATTGGACATTAGGGAATGTTTGGAGATCCGGGACTACCAATTGTGGTACGTCCCCTCCAAAGTAGTGCTTAACACGATGACCATTCACTTTGAAATTCGGCCCGTTGGCTTGAGATAGCTCAACAGTGCCGTAAGGAAAGACTTGAGTGATGGTGAATGGTCCACTCCAACGGGATTTTAGTTTGCCCGAGAAAATCTTCAATCTTGAATTAAAGAAAAGGACTCGATCACCGAGTTTGAAAACGCGATTTTTGATCTTGGAGTCATGGATTCTCTTTGTTTTTTCCTTATAGATCAATGAGTTCTCATAGGCATGATCACGAAGTTCGTTAAGTTCATTGAGTTGAACTTTCCGGTGATCACCCGCAGTAGAAAGATCAAAGTTTGCTTGTTTCAAGGCCCAATAGGCTTTGTGCTCAAGCTCGATCGGAAGATGGCATGCCTTTCCATACACAAGCTTGTAAGGAGTACACCCGATGGGCGTTTTGTAAGCTGTGCGGAAGGCCCATAGTGCATCATCTAGTTTGTCCGACCAGGAAGCACGGTTTTCACCTATGGTCCTTTCAAGGATACGTTTCAAACCACGATTTGACACCTCGACTTGCCCACTTGTTTGTGGATGATACGCGGTGGAGAGACGGTGAGTGACTCCATATTTCTGCATGACCTTTGCAAATTGGTCATTGCAGAAATGAGTTCCGCGATCACTTATGATAGCTCGAGGGGCACCAAATCTGGCGAAGAGAGATTTTAGGAATTTGCAAACGACTCTGGCATCATTGGTGGGGAGCGCTTTCGCTTCAACCCATTTTGACAAGTAGTCAACGGCCACGAGAATATATTTGTTCCCTCTTGAAGACGGGAACGGGCCCATAAAGTCAATGCCCCAAACGTCAAAGATTTCACAAACTTGGATGGAGTTTTGTGGCATCTCATCCCGTTGCGAAGTTTTTCCTTGTCGTTGGCACGAGTCACAGTTTTTGACAAACTCGTGGGCATCCTTGTAAATGGTGGGCCAAAAGAAACCGGAATCAAAGATCTTTTTGGCGGTTAGGTTTGCATAATCAGCCCTTGTTTTTGTTTCCTTAATATAACTTAGGGGTTTGGCATTTTTGACCCCTCAAGTTATATTTTTCTTTGCTTTTTTTATTCTCGGAGTTGGCTTGACTTTGCTTGGGCTTTTTTTATTTTTCTTTTTGAAAAAGCTAACTACTAATAAAAATAAGAAACTTTGATGAAAGCACTTTTTCTAAAAACTACAAATAAGCTAGAAATAAGCTACTTAAAGGTGACAGTTTGGAATTTTTAGACTTAAAGAGCTAAAACTGATTGGCTTTTAAAAGCATTATCAAATCTCTAATAAGCTAATAAGAGAAGTAAATAAGCTTAAACATACCCTCACATAGACCTGAAAAGATCTAAGGACTAAAAATAAGCAAAGACAATAAGCTTAAAACACTAAATAACCTTTAAGACATATTGCTTAAAAAAACTAAAGAGGACTTTTAGACCAAATTTAAGCTAAGATTTAGGATACATAAGCTCTTAATATAAGCTAACAACTTAAAAGAGATAAAGACTAATACTTGAAGAACTCAAATAAGCTGAAATTCAGATAAAAAAACAAAACAAAATAAGCTAGAAAAGGACTATGAATATGACATATTGGCTTAACAAAACTAAGACTCAAGTAGCTAAACCTGTTTCTTTCTTTAAAACTCAATAAGCTAAAGGTGAAACAAATAAGCTCAAAACAGACCTTAAGCTAGACTAAATAATTCCTAAGGAATAAAAATAAGCAAACTAAATAAGCTAGAAAGCTACTAAAAAGATGACAGTTTAAACTGATTTTGGCTTTTTAAGATTTTTAAACAAAACTGAAAGCATAAGTTCAGACCTAAGATAAGCTAGTAAAATAGACTTTAAGAAGTTGTTCTCGCACATAAATTTCGTGTTTTAGACATCATTTCTACTCTTAAGACTTCAAAAGACATATATTGACACTTCCAAACTTTTTGAGAAGATTTTCAATCAAGCTAATATACGAGGTATATTTAACAACAAAACTAGTACGAATCAAGCAACAAAACACTTTTCATATTTAATCCCCCTTCATGGGTAATTTGATACATTGATCGTACTTTATTTTAAAAACCATTTGTTTTGAAAACTAGAGCGATGTAAATCTTGATACCAATTGTAGAAACCGTAGAGGGGAGTGAATACGTTTCTAATTAAAAACTTTAAATCTTTTGTATCAAATCACCAATCATGTTTGACGCAATATGAGAAGTATTGATTATAGATCTACAATTACTAATACATATTCTAACAATACAACCACACTCACTATATTTACTACAAAGAACTACACAACCATAAGTAACATGATATACACGACAATCCACGTAATCATGATCACAATGCATGTATAAAAGTAAAGCGATAAATGTAAAGAAATAAGTAAAGCGAAAGGTAACAGAAAATGCAAACCGAACACGGTGATTTATAGTGGTTCGGTTACAAAGCTCCTCTTTGCCCTACTTCACTTCCTGAGTATCCAACTCGAGAGTTACTTCACTAATCAACAAGCTCCCTTTCGGCGGAGAAAACCTTATAACGTTGCTTACATTATTTTTCGACACTAAGCTAGATGTCGAGTTCTTCTTCGGGTACAACCAAACCCGTTATGTTTTATGGCCCAACATAACAAACCTTGTGTTTTATGGCCTAAACACATAAACCGCGTCGCTTACATTATTTTCTGACACTAAGCTAAATGTCGAGTCCTAATCTTAGCTAGAACCAATCTACCACTTCACCAATGTATTTTGAGGCCTAAAATACTAACCAACACACAATCAACCCTTCCGAATATATACACCATTCAGATCTACACACTACTAAAGATTGGAAGACATGGACTCGATCTATATGTAACAAATGTTACAAATAGACTAACTAGACTACATAACTTCGTATCTTGACGATGACGAAAGTTCTTCTCTTACACTTGAGGGAAGAAGGAAAGAATAGAAGATTGGATCATATTTAAACAAGATTAAACAAGTTAAATGATCAAAGAATTTAGAGAGATTTAGTAAGATCTAGAGAGAGAAAGAACTGAAAGAAATCTATGCAAAAGGTTTTTAAAATAGGTGAAAGTGACCCACTATTTATAGGAGCTAAAAACATGCCTGTCTAAAAGTGTGATGACATCAAATAATGTCTATTTTATAGCATCATTTATCCTATGTTATTAACCCATTTTGTATAGTTATTGCAAAGAATTGTTACTTAATCGTTTATATTTGAGAATTGCAGTAATTATGGAGTACTTGGTGAATATTAGCAAAAGGCGCGCATTCTGAAGCTTAAACGAAGATATTTTGAAGATTAATGATTTTGACAACCAATACGCCGTATCCATTAAGGAAGATACGGCGTATCCGTGCCTGCACTCACCAAAGACCACAGAGGAATGAAGCTCAATACGCCGTATCCAGAAGATGTCAATACGCCGTATCGAAGATATAGTATGTGAATAATACGGAAGGTATCAAACGTGGTCCCTACTCCAAGAAACCCCAATACACCGTATCCAATGCCTTGGATACGCCGTATCGAGCGTGCATGTCTATTCCGTCATTACGGCCATGTATGCATGTCTCAGCTGCCTCGTTGGTTTACGACTTTTGGTGAAAGTTAGAAGGTTCCTACCCTATATCATTCTTCATCCTAACCGTTGGTTAAATTCGAATGGGGATGTGATCGAACACACATGTTTATTCCATCGTTACGGCCATATATGTGTGCGTCAGCTGCCTTGTTGGAGTGGTACTTTTGGTGAAAGATTGTAGAATGATCAACCGTAAGCCTTTCCATATAAAAAAACCCATATTTATCTTTATAAACTTGTTACTCCTTGGCTTTAGTGGTGGAGATGTATATCCTTGCCAAGCTTATGATAGAATACTCGTCACGACCGAGCAATTGAGCGAATTAGTTACATGTTACCACATAGATTAGTTGAGTAATTTGAGTGTTTTCATCTTCCTATTTCGTGAGGTGTTTGGTTGTGTACTTGTAATGGATCAAATAAATGCTTTAACGGAAAATATCCTTAGGGATACATTTTTATAAACTTCTAAAATGCTACTTGAGGACAAGTAGGATTCAAGTGGGGGGTATTTGATGACATCAAATAACGTCTATTTTATAGCATCATTTATCCCATGTTATTAACCCATTTTGTATAGTTATTGCAAAGAATTATTACTTAATCGTTTATATTTGAGAATTGCAGTAATTCTGGAGTACTTGGTGAATATTAGCAAAAGGCGCGAATTCTGAAGCTTAACGACGAAGATTTTGTTGAGATTAATGATTTGACAACCAATACGCCGTATCCATTTAGGAAGATACGGGTACTCGTGCCTGCACTCACCAAAGGACCGCAAAGGAATGAAGCCCAATACGCAGTTTCAGTAGATGTCAATACTGTCAGTATCGAGATATAGTATGTGAATATTCTGGAAGATATCAAGCGTGGTCCTATACTCCAAGAAACCCAAATACGCCGTATCCAATGCCTTTGGATACGCCGTATCGAAAGCAGAATTCCAGGAAGTAGAAATAGTAAACTCAAAATACGAAGTTTTAGGTGTGCAAATCATATTCATCTCGATACCTAAACCTTACAATAGTCGATTTTCAGAGGAGAAAAAGAGCAGAAGAGGTCGAGCAACGCTATCAATTCCATAGGAGACAACGTGTAATTCCATATACTTTAGTAATCGTTCAATTTTTGGTATCATTCGTTAACTCGGTTAGTTTACCTTGGCTAAATAATTGCTTTTGTATTTATTATGACGTTTGAAGGCTAATACCTTCGGGTATTAGCCATTATTATGAAGATCTGAATGTTTGGTATTTGTTTATCTCGATTTCTTGATTTATCGTTGAATGCTTGTTTATGTTTATCAATTTATACTTGTTTACGCGCTTTTGTATGCGACCTATCATTCAACTGGATCTAGTGATACGGACCAAGTAATCTAGAGTCTGGGATAGCTCTCCATATAGTGATTTATACATCTAGAACCATAGGATCACAAATATTGTCCTGCTAAATCTGTGTCTAGGATACGCTTTGGGCTTAACTAGTTAATTGGATATTGCCAATGGTTTATTGATCGTGTTGACTAGAAGGTGAACCTAGATAATTCAACAAATAACATTCTGATTCTATTGGATAGTTGGACAAGTGGACTACTAGTGTATAAATCACCATTAAGCGATAAGTGGGTAAAGTCTCTATGAGCTAGGGTTTAACAAGATCACCATTGCTTTAATCCCTAAGATAGATTATAATCAACGAATAAGGATGCTTTATGCGGATGCTTTAATTGTGACATAATTAATGTGTCTAGGTCTTAGGATGATGTAACGCCTAAGTCTTAAGAATGATATACCGCCTCGAGAGAAGAAATCATTGCACTTAATAAACAAACCAACTTTCTAATCGGATTAATAATGGTTAATACAGTTTTCTTATATTTGGCTCGACCGCTCTTTTATCTTTTGTTAATTTGCTTGCGTGGGTTAAAGTGCCTTGAATTGATTGTAGTCACCAACCAAACCGTGCCAGTCTCTCAGGCTGAAAACCCCCTTTTCTCGTTAGAATTAGGATTAGGACTGACATAGGTTTAGAATAGAATAGAATTAACATAGATTAGATAACCAAGATATTAATTAAATTGATAGATTTAACCTCGCTTCAAGTGTTCGACACCCTACTTACCACGAAACTACTACCGATCGGGTACACTGCCCGTTAAAGTGTTATTTTTGGTTTAGTCGGCAAAATATAAATTTAAAACTTGAATCAATAAAATATACACCACACAACGACACATCAAGTTTTTGGCGCCGGTTTCCTGAAGGAGGGATGTTTTGTTGATCGGTTATCTCATAGCAAGGTGCTTGGTGTTCGGGTTTTTTGACATCAAGGTAAAACAGCAGGTTAGTCGACAAGTATAAGGAGATACTTCAAAAACTTTTTGAATTTTTAAGGATCAAAAGGTTGTCGATTTGTGAGGGTTAATTCACAAAGGTTATCGATATTTTTTGGATTCTCGGTTATCGATTGTTTTTTTGAAGGGTACGTTTGCACACAAATTTCTTGGATTTTCGAGTTGTCAACACTAGGTAAAGAAAGTTCAAGGTTTGTTGGGTTTTCGATAATTGAAGATCGACAAAGGTCTCTGGTGTTGTTTCAGGCTTTCGTCGGGATATTGACGAAGAGAAAGAACCATGTTCCATTTTTCTTGGTGTCTTCTTGTTGAATGCATGTTAACAGTTTAATCCTATTTGCTAGCTTTTACAATTGCACGGTGATTGCCTTAGTTAAAACATGCCATGTGAGATATTAAGTGTATACATTATTGTTACATGCATGCACGATTTAGACTAAAGAAGGTGTATAAATAATTGTTATTTATTTTCTTATTTTAATCGATTTGAAGAGGGTTTATCTTAAGATTATATCGATAAAACAAGGGTTTTTTTATACACGGGTACTTTGTTTAGTTCGGTGTTGTGAGGTTCATATCACAAGGTTATCAGAATAAACAAAGAGTTTGGAAAAGATGACGGGGACCAAGTCGACATCGAGAAATTCGATGGGAAGAATGACTTTGGGTTATGGCAGGTAAGGATGAAGGCATTGCTAGAACAGTAGGGATTAGCTGCAGCATTGGAGGAGTTACCTGCAGCCACGATAGTGGCATACGATAGCGTCATTCGAAAAAAACACTTTCAGTGCATTGATCTTGTGTTTGGGTGATCGAGTCCTATGTCACCAAGGAGACGACTGTAGCAGGGATTTAGAAAAAGTTAGAGACTTTATACATGAAAAAGTCTTTAGCTAATCGTTTGTACTTGAAGAAGAAGTTATATACTTTTCGCATGCATCCGGGTAAGAGTCAGTCTGAACATAATGATGAGTTTCACAAGCTGGTATGTGACTTAGTGGCTATAGATACTACTATATCGGAGGAGGATCAGGCGTTATTATTACTCACATCTTTACCATCATCTTATGATAATTTCGTAGATACTTTGTTATATGGTCGAGATACTTTGAAGCTAGATGACGTGCTCGCGACACTTAATTCTAGGGAACTTTAGAAGATGACGGAACCAAAGGGTGATGGTGGTTAAGGGTTGTATGTGAGGAGGAGATATGGTCAAATAGATATAGTGTAGGGTACAGATAGTGTGTGGTTAAAGTCACAGGGAAGAAGCAGTAGACTCGGGTGTTATATATGTTAGTTTGAGGAGAATTTAAAAAGGGATTGTCCAGGTATAATCACAAGAAATCTCAAGGTTTTGTCATGAATGAAGATCAGGTATAAGTATTCGATTATGGAGCTGATGGGTATGATACTGCTAATGTTATGATGGTTATGAATGTTGAAGAACTATTAGACTGGATCATGGATTCAGGGGGCTCGTACCATATAACATACAAGAGAGATTACTTATTCGACTTTAAGATGTATGATAGTGGTAATTTACTGCTTAGTGATGTCAGGGAATGCCGTGTACAGAGGACAGGTAAGGTTCAAGTACAGATGAGGGATGGGTCAAGTTTCATGTTGGACAACGTCAGGTATGTTCCGGAATTAAGACGAAACTTGATATCGTTGGGTACTCTTGAGAAAGAGGGTTTTACTGTGAAGATACAGTTGGACAAGATTAAGGTTATAAAGGGTTCGTTGGTGTTACTATCAGGAACAAGAAGGGCTAATTGCGTATATACCCTGGATGGTCATGCAGTGACCAAGAAGACATTAAAGGGTAGGAAGCAGTTAGGAGAATATCAGACTAGGTGGAAGATTAAGATGGGTAATGTTCTTGATTCTTGTAATCAGAGGTCTACACAATAATGTACGAACAGTGGGGTCGCCAAACATTTGGGTGTTGCAGTGATACAGTAGCAGAATGGGTTGGTTAAGGAGACGAACGTGACTCTCTTAGCTAAGGTATGTTGTTTTTTTATTCATTATGGTCTGTCCAAGGTTCTTTAGGCAGAGGATACAACCATTTCTACATATCTAGTGAACAAGGTCACCATCATCAGTGATTGGATTTAAGACGCCTATAGATATGTTAAGGTTTTTGGTTGGCTTGCTAGTATTAAGCAAGGGATGCTTGAACCGGTTAAGGTCAAGTGCATATTCTTAGGATACCATAAAGGTATAGTGGTATAAAGCTTTGGAGTTGATGATTACTTCAAAGGTAGTGCTTTACAGGAATATGGGTTTCAATGAAAGTGGGGAATAAAATAAAACTTTCATTGGTTCTGGTGTAGGTACGAGTTCAGTGCAATGTTGCAAGGAGTTGAGTTTGAGGTGGAACCGCAGGAGGATCATACATTTGAGGTGGAACATCATGGGAATGTCGATCATGTAGTTGGTTCACAGGAAGTACAAACTCAAGATTTGATATACTATCATTTAGCACGTGATAGGGAGCAACACTCAACATAGGAACTATTCAGTTATAGAGAAGACAGATATAAGGATGCTTTTGGAGTTTGCTTGCAAGTGGATAAGATTTATGCACATGAATCATTGACTTTCAATAATATAGTTGCTTGTGAGGTGATTTCCATGTGGGGTGCTAGATTAAAAGATGATATAAATGCTCGGTCAGATGTGTATGTGCTCAGCAACGATTGCAGGAAATGCCGTGACTACAGCGATGGCTATTACTGGGAGTATACACCAGGCATGTTCATACATCTATTTCTCTATAATAGATGATATGGTTTTTCATTGCTGGATGCAAGGCTAGTATGGGCTTACAAGGGTTTCTGTTGGATTAAAGCAAAAGGAAAATGTACTTGGTATGGAGATCGTCAGGGATCAAAGTGGTAATACTCTGTGGGAGTACAGTTTTAAGTTTTGCAAATGAAGTTGGTACCGGACTATGTTGGAGGGACACTCCATTTTGTCGTTGGAGGAGTAGCTATTAGGGGATTGTGATATGGAAATATGGTAGTGGTTATGTATATATGCGGTGGAAAGCAAGAGTATCAGGATTGGTTGCACGAAGACTTGACATAGCATCGGAGATGTGGGTATGTTGGATAAGTTTGATCGTGGATTACAGATAGACGTACGGGTTTTTTGTGGATTTTGACTACACCATAGGAAGATCGATCACTGTCATGGGTAGATCAATCACAAGGTACGGGTTGATGATACAAGGATGTGCAGGAAGCTGAGAAGCTATGATGCTACACATGATGGCTTTGTCGCCAACTGAAGCGGGGTATATGACACTTACGGAGGCTGCAAAGGAGGCTATTTGGCTAAAGGGACTCGCAATAGAGTCAGGATTCGAGCTAAAGATAGTAGCGGGTATTGCTACAGGTGCCTTGTCAAAGGCTATCCCTGGTCCGAGGTTCCAGCATAGGTTGAATTTGCTGAGTATCGGTATAGGCTAATATGGTACTAAGGTGGAAATTGTTATATTTAGTATCCATATTAGTCTATAAATATTAAGTCTAGGGGGTCATTGTGTAAGTTTAGCCCAAGTTTAGCCCAACTAGGGAATATATATGTCGGTTATCTATAGTTTATATATATCATCTCATACGATGGTTTAGTTTAGGGCATTCAAGAGGACTGGTTTTTTCTTTCTCTCCTTTGTAGCAGCAGGTTACAACTCCTTTAAGAGTTGGTTTTCTTCCCCCTCATCTGAACAATAAAGAGGTGAGGGGGGAGGGGTCATTGTACCGTTCATTCTTTTCTAGTTCTCAATAAAGAATCGTTTGAGAGCATATACGTGTGATCGTTTACTTTTCTGTCGTGGTATGTTTTATTCATTCGTATCGAGTTATCCGCATTCTAGCTTTCGGTTGTTGATCGAATATCAACACCTCATTTACTCAACAAAAAAACACATAGCACTCGCCAACCCACATAATAACACTCCCAAAAATATTTTACGTAAAACTATAAGAAAAATTTTCGTATACACAAATAAAGAGAACCACATGAAACAAATGTACATTACTTCCGGTATTTAATTATCTAGTACTACTTTGCCTAATATTTTTTGAGCACATAGATAATAAATAACTAATAAATATATCAAGAAGATAAGAATGAATGCAAATTTTCACACGTTTAAATTTACTTAGTCAGAGATACTTTCTACAAAGTGTAACTATCTCAATCCACATAATCAATCGGGTACGTCTGTTACATGCTCCAATCCCATATATGCACATCCCTACTCATTCTCTGCATAATTCTCAAAGGCACATCATAAAAACAAATTCTGATCTTAACCACCAAATTTTGTTTCGAGAACTCGAAACTAGCGTACTCTCAGTATTAGGTTCACATTAACCTTGCTCGTTCTTGAGTTTGGTTCGGGTTGCGTTTCGTGCTTAGGGTCGGTTGGATCTGTTCGTGTGCGGGTTGCAGTTTTCGGTTTCGATTTGTTGGAGGGTTTTGGTTCGTGACTGATACGTGTCTGGCAAGCGTGTACTATTGGTTTGGGTTTCGATTGTACTTCGTTGAATCTTAGTGTTCGTATTCGAATTGGTCTACGTGTTCGTGTTTGTGTTCGTGTTTGGTTTCGGTTTCGGTTTCGTTTAGTCTGTTTTTGTCTAGCAGCCATAAGGTATATCTTTAACCCTCATTCTAATGCATAATATACATTAATCATAAGCCATCCATATTAACTACTAATAGGATATATATATAGATATAAGAGATCACCATCAATGATGAATGAGGTGCAAGTTTAAACATGTCATGTATCATGAAACTAAAACTTATATGGTAACACTAGTATCCACGATTTTAGTGTGTCTAATGGCTAAGCTAGAATTAAAAAGTCTTAAAATGATGCATGGAAGTATTAATGTAGCACTAGAAAAAAACCTGCATGCATTACGTAACTAGACATAAATTTGGTGTAGGAATTAAACATGGGAAGTTAATTGTTCTTATTAGCTTGAAGAAAATAATTGTTTTGGAAACTGTTTTGTTATAAGACTGTTTTTGGTTATGAAAATGTTTTGGCCTTTGACAAATAACGGAATGCTTTGGTCATTTCGAAATCGTATTTATCATGAAGTTCTTCCAGCTTATCAAATGCAGGTCTATATCTCATAGAATGAAAACATGATTCTTTTGTAAACAAGTTACAAGTTGCAGCTGATAATTAATATATATGCTCAGTACCAGATATACTAAGCGAATAAGCCCACTGAAACAAACTCAAACCGGAAGGGTAGGCATTTAAAAAAATAATATTATTAATAATAAATTGAGCAATAATCCCATTGTAACAAAACTAAATAAATTGAATTATTTTCCTTTTTGAGACGTCAGGAAGCATTTGCTAGTATCATACTATAGTATCTTTATTACCATCAAATTATAGTTTTAAATAATGAAATCTTCAACGTAGTTGATGACTCGAGAGCAAGCGCCACAATATATTATGACATGCTTATATCACCGAATGAAAAGTATAAAATATCATTTATAGACAAAATACGAAGCTAACTATTGTGATTAAAATGTGCATTAATTACTAATGATATTAATAAGTACGTGAGTAAGAAAACATAATATAGTTAAACTTTTGGTAATAATTGATTTCCTAATTAATGTAGATAATCTGAAGCGGGACTAGGTTGTGTTTTCGAGTACGCGTTGGTTTGCTTTTAAGGTACAGATATTCTATCCTTTCTTTTAAGGATTTTTATGAGATGTGATCTGTATCTATTTTGCACATTTGAGATCCCTATATATGTTCCCTAGCCTTTGATTCGTTATTCGTTTGCTACCTATTTGATAACTTCATTGAACTCCTTTGAATTCGTTTGATATATGCTTCATTTGACATTGCCATGATATGAACTTATCCGTTTTGTTTAGACATGATCTTCTCTGGTCATAATATGTTTCGTTTCGATATGCTATATGAACCATTTGTTTTGTTCCGATGCCCGAGCTAACTAGCCATGGAGGTACCATGGCCGCGTCATTGAGGCACCAATGGCGTGACACTATCTGTGGCGGTGTGATTAGTCCACGGCGTTCCCTTTCGTTTTGTGTGCTCTATTATGCACTTGGCCATATATGATTTGATTTGTAGGGAGCGTATGGATGCATCCTAGGTACTTTGTTTAGTTTAGTTTTAGTGCATGGCTTAGTGTGGTGCCAACACCCCATTGCACTTTCGTTTCGGTACATGTGGAGATTGCAACTCCCTTGTACAACTTACTATGAGATATATGATTATTTAGTCTAAGCGTGTGTCATGCTTTAGACTTTCGTTTCGAGCTCGTAGGGCATTTCTATATGTTTTGTTTGGCTACTTATTCGTTCAGTTCTAATGATGTATGAAATCTCTGATTCTATTTCGCTTACTATATATGTTTGATCTATCTGTTTCGTTTATATCTGTTCACTGAGCTTTAGCTCAGCCGCATTTCTTTTTCTTCGCCACAGATATCCCCTTTCCCACCGTAAAATCTACAAACCCACCATTGCAGGTAATAAGAGGGAAGCTGGGTTATGAGTGAAGAGTGCTTAGGAGCTCTTAGTGGACTGAATTGATGATAGTTTTTCCCATTTCATTTAAATTGCTCAAACTTTGGATTTTGGATTTTGGATTTTGTCTTCCGCTTAAACTCTGTATTGGATTTATTTTCATTGAAGGTCATTATATTCTAGACCTATTAATTCCTTTGTCTTATTGAGCAACTTTGTTGAACTATTTATTTGAATAAAGTCTTCCGCTTGCGTATGCTTTGATGCCATAAGTGTGACATTAGACCCGTTCTCAGATGGGGTGTTACAGTTATGGTATCAGAGTTGCAGGTTCTTCCTGTAGAACTTAGGTTATGACCTGTGAGGATTGGGTAGACATTTAGGTTTCATTTTTGATCTAATCGCTCTCTCTCTCTCGAATTTCGATCTTAACCTCTAATTTGTCATTGTTGGTTTGTTTGTTAACCGTTTAGATGCCTCCTCATCGAAGCAATCGTGTGAACAACAAAGCAGATCTTGTTTTTACTGTTGCGGTAGCACAGCCAGTTACAAACTTGTTACCGACTCTTACTGCTCGCATAACCGACGAGATTCGCCAAAATAAGAATAATGAGAATAATGGTAATCGAAGAAATTCTAGACGTGGAAATCCTAGGGGTTTAAGAAATGATGGGGATACGCAACCCACTGATATTCATGTTTGGTTGGAGAGGTTTCGGAAAGAGAAACCTCAAACTTTCAGTTCAGCATCCACTCCGGTTGAGGCAGAAAACTGGATAGCACATATCGAGAAGATCTTCGAGGTTTTGGGATGCGATGATCAGTTCAAGGCCAGGTTGGCGACATATAAGTAAGAGGGTGATGCCCACAGTTGGTGGAGGGCATATAAGAAAGCCAAAGGAGGTGATGCTTATGTGGCCACACAGTCATGGAATGATTTTCGTAAGATCTTCTTTTTGCAATATTTTCCATACTCAGAGAAAGAAAGGTGTGAACGAGAGTACAAATCGATTCGTCAATTACCTGAGGAAACTAGTACTGATTTTATGAAGAGATTTCTTAGATTGGCGGGTTTCTTGGGGGCTAAGGTGGGCACCCAGGAAGAACAGGCTAAACACTTCAAATGGGGGCTGAATGACTTTGTACTTGACAGGATCTTGAACACCGAGTTTACGGATGTAGCACAGGTTGCTAATGCTGCAAGAAACATTGAAATCTTCCGTGATAGGTTGAAGAATAAAGGAAACAACAAGAGGGACAGATACGGCCATCGTATACGACCATCAGACACCCCATCACAGGGGTCTAATCCTAGAGCTGATGATCAAAGGGATAGTGACAGATATGGCAACCGTGGCAGACATGGTAACAGGGACAGATATGGCACTGACAGATGGCGTGGTGATAGACAGGGCAGTGTCAGACATGGAAATGGTAGTGACATACAGGGAAATGGTAGTTAGAAGGCGTGGCGTGACCAAGATCAGCAGGTTTGGGGCCAACATTATAGTCGTTCTTATGGGTCATCAAGCCAGGGGGATACTCGGATTATAACTCATCTCCCCCATGTAACCTTTGTGGAAAATTTCATCCAGGAAAGGCGTGTCACAGGGCTACTGGTGCTTGCTTTGAATGTGGAGAAGTTGGGCATTTGGCTAAAGATTGTAAAATGGGTAGTACGAGCAGCGGGGAAAAACGATTTGGTACGTTTCCGTTTAAGTTTTGACGTTAATTTTGCGGCCGAAATTTATTTTTAGAGGGGAAGAATTATAATACCCAAAACTATGATAAATTAAAAAAAAGATAATAACACCCTTAGATACACTTTCACACAATTTTAAAAACAAATAAAACTTAAGTCCTTATCACTTCATATGTGTAAGTAATACATGGCAGAATTATTATTATTGTGAACGTATGATATTAAAAGTTCAAACCCAAAACCCACATTCAGTTTACTTAGCCTCCTGAATATTTGGTCTCCACACTTTCTCCCAATCCTGTTTTTGTCGACAAGTTGGTTTAACATAGCTCCTATATCATCAGCCTTACTTTAACTCCCTTCAGAATCTCATGAAACCACTAAACAAAACCTAAACAGTTTTCAAACAAAATTCTCTCTGCAAAAATATAAGAGTTGAAGGCTGACATAACCCAACTAGTTTGTGTTGTGATCGTGCCTTGAGGGTTCCTGTTCGTGTCCAAAAGTTGTGCTTTGGTTGCTCCGGTTGCTCCGGTTTAAGTCAAGGATTATGAGATTAAGTTTCGGTGTGCCCGTAGGTTAAGATTTTGGTTCGTGATTTGTACATGTAGCCACGCGTACGTTTGAGTTTCGTGTTACATTTTACCTCATCAAATATTGGTGTTCGCATTCAGCCTGGTATACGTTCACTCGTATCCGTGGTTTCAGTTTCGATCGTATTCTGGTGTACGTCTAGCTAGTCTGAAGGTATATTTTTAGCTATATATCATCTCAATACATAATCATACATTAATAACAAGTATTATGATAAGAAATTCTCATATATGTCAAGACGAAACCATAATAAGATCATCACTAAATTAAGATAAGAAGTATGTAAAACGTTTGTAGGAACTGATTACTTATTAATATGCTCATAAAATAGTAGTAACGCTTATTGAAACGTCATCTACAAATGTGTTATTCAACCTAGATATGTAATATGTAAATGTATAATAAGGTCATCACAATTATCATGTACAGGTCCCTTTGGCTTAGTTCACTGCTAGACATAGGCATGTTTGAATCTCAGCGTAAAATTATACCCATATGGCTGTTTGAATTTTAGTGTAAAGAAGTACTCTTCCCAACAATTATGAAAAAGATTTAAACCATTATTACTTTAGTTATAATTATTCTAATGAGAAGAAATACTTTGTATGAAACTGGAACTTTAAAAAAAAATGATGTTACAAAGCAACAATTGATATTTGGCATATACTTAGTACGACTTGCACATCTTATTATAAGACACTAAGAGTATAGTTAATAACCAAGAAACGTTAATATAATAAAAAAACATTTATAATTAATTCACTATACTAGATATGTTATCTTATGAATCGAAATTACTCACTGATGTAAAATGATCACATGACATTATAACATAAATAAATATATAATTAGTAGTTAAAGTGATGGTGTTAATTGGTTCCTAATTTATGTAGATAATCTGAAGCGGGAGTAGGTCAATTTGATTTGTCAAGTAAGCGTTGGTTTGTTTAAGGTACATATATTCTATCTTTTCTTTTAAGAATTCTCATGACTTTTGCTCCGTATCTATTTGTCTCGTTGAAATCCTTATTTATGTTTCCTATCATCTGATTCGTTATATAAAAATTATATACTGTGAAAAAAAAGTATTTTATTTTATACTTCGAAAAAAAAGTATTTTTATACTTCGAAATAAAAATTTTATACTTCGAAAAAAATATTTATAAAAATTTTATTTTATAAAAATTTTTAATAAAAAATATTTTTTCGAAGTATAAATATATTTTTCGAAGTATAAAATTTTTATTTTATAAAAATTATTTTTTTCGAAGTATAAATATTTTTTTCGACGTATAAAATTTTAAAAACAAAATATTGTAAATATTTTTTTAAAATCCTTTTTTGTGTACTCTATTATGCACTTGGCCATATATGATTTGATTTGTAAGGAGCGTATAGATGCATCCTAGGTACTTTATTCAGTTTAGTTTTAATGCATGGCTTAGTGTGGTGCCAACACCCTATTGCACTTTCGTTTCGGTACATGTGGATATTGCAACTCCCTTGTACAACTTACTATGATATATGTGATTATTTAGTCTAAGCGTGGGGCATGATTTAGACTTTCGTTTCGAGCTCGTGGGGCATTTCTATATGTTTTGTTTGGCTACTTATTCATTCATATCTGATGATGTATGAAATCTTTGATTCCATTTTGCTTACTATGTATGTTTGATCTATCTGTTTCGTTTATATCTGTTCACTGAGCTTTAGCTCAGCCGCATTTCTTTTTCTCCGCGGCAGGTAATAAGAGGGAAGCTGGGTTATGAGTGAAGAATGCTTAGGAGCTCTTAGTGTACTGAATTGATGATAGCTTTCCCATTTCTTTTATAGTCGTTTAGACATTGAAGCTGGATTTATCTTTCGTTTAGACTTTAGAGATTAGAATTTTGTTCGTTTGGAAGTCATGATGTATTTGACAATTTATTTCCTTAGTTTTCTTGGTGAATGTTGTTGAACTATATAATGAATAAAGTCTTCCGCTTGCGTATGCTTTGATGCCATAAGTGTGACATTGGACCCGTTCTCGGATGGGGTGTTACATTGTTCTTAATAAACAGACTTTTGATAACATCTTTCAAGTTTGTCATATTTTTCTTGAATAATTTCAAAACACTTTTCTTGATTTTTATATCTAGCAAGCTTAGTGGTCAAATCAGCATTTGTTTCTTTCATTTTGCAATTAACTGAGTTGACCTTTTCAACTTCAATTGCCAAATTATTATATAATGATTCAAAATAAGCACGTGTTTCCTCAACAGTTGCATGATGTTGATCTACTGTTCCTCCACTTTGTTCTACACTAGAAACCTTAAAAATAACATTACTATCATTATGTTATACTTGGTATGGTTCAGGAATGGACTCGAGTAGCTTAGTATACTGCTCCTCTTGAGTAAACATATTAAATATCTTATTATCATAGCAATTGTCATAGTTGTGTACCTCAGCTGATTTGTTTGATGTCGATGCTTGCTGCAAATTAGCCATCAAAATGCAGTTTGCATTGACTTTCTCAATCTCATCAAGATCCACTACAGCAGCCATCAAATTAAATTCTTCAGCTTAGAGTTGAATTCCTGTTTCTTCCTTTTGAGCAATCAGCAGGTGAGTCTGAAGATAAGCAGCATCCCTTCTCCTTGGTCTGACTATGTAGTTCCTAGCAAGATGACCTAATTCTCTGCAGTTGTAACACCTTATCTGATTACCATTATTCCCAGTTTCATTACCCTCAGCCCGTGCTGCTACAACATTACCATTCCCATTCGGATTTTGATTAGCAATCCCTAGAACAACAATTAACCCATTTTGATTTCCAACATTCTAAACACCTGGATTCTAAACTGCATTCTAAACAACCTGATTCCTGACATTTTATACTGCATTATACCCATTCTGATTCCTAACATTCTGCCCAGCATACTGTCTAAACTGATTCCCACCATTGCCTCCAACCATCTGCATCTGTCTGTCTTGACCCATATTCATACCCAGTTGAGCAATCTGCCTATTATGAGGGTTTGATGAAATACTCTGGTTGTGATTGGTTGGTATTGAGTAGTTTAGTTTGAATGCCTTAGCCATTAGAACAAGTGTCATGTTCATTGCGGTTGTGGGATCTGTAATGTCTTTGGGATTTAGCATTAGTTGCTGCATGTAGTTCTGGTTGAATGACGGTTGTGGGTTATAGTTGTTGTTGTTGGGAAGTGGTTGTTGCATGTAGCTACTTGATGATGGTTGATCTTGGTGAAACACTGGATAATTGAAAGGATTGTTGGAATTTGCCATGAGTGCTAAAGGATCATGTGTTTTTGCCAAGTTGTTCAGCTCTTATATCATCTACCTCCTTTTGATTATACTTTAAGAAATCATACAACTGAGTGTAATCTGCTGTATGCAAGTCCTTTGTTTGATGAACAATGGTAACATGCCGACTCCATTCTAGTTGTAAGTTGTTTAGGAACTTGAGATTACTAGCAATCTTTTCTGGAAAGTGTTTGTTTCTCTTGAAATCATTTATTAATTTTGAGAAACAATGATAGTAAGACTCAATCGATTCCCCATCAGTGGAAGTAAACCTTTCCCATTCATTAAACAACTTAGCCTTCTTTTCTTGAATTCCAATATCGGAACCTTTCATCATTTGTTGAACACGTAACCAGATTTCCTGAGCAGTTTCACAACTATCAATAGCAGCATAGATGTCTTCAGGAAGACCGAGAAGAATAGTTTGAATGGCTTCATCATCGGCTTCAACCTGTTTAAGCTCCTTCTCAATGAGTTCATCGTCTGTCTGCTCATGAAAGGTTTCATTAACAGGAACTTCATGGTCTGCATCACATGGTTCAGGAATCATTCGTCTAACATATGGACCATTCATAATGGAATTGTAGATTAACTTTGCATTTAGTCTACTCTTAGCATACCGAAGAAGACGAGATGACCATGGAACATAGTTCTCTTTGTTAAGCATAGGAGGGCGGTTTTCGGAACCGGCTACATAAATGTCTTGTTGAGTCGACATTAAAAAAGTGATGTGAAATGATATGCAAGGATCTTAAGTAGGTAAAGTGATTGTTGTTGTGGATTGAATTTAATTAACGCTCACAGAATTTTACAAGTCTTAGATTTAAACCGAGAAAAGAATTGAATCTTTCGCGGGATTTTACAAAATCAAGAAGAAACCGTGAAACAATGATTAATTGTTGTTGAAATCGTTGTTGTAGTCGAAGTACTTGGGCTTTCGTTGACGATAGTGAGCTTAAAACGACAAACGGTGCACAAACTTTCAACTTAAAATGAGTAACGGTTGATTAAAACTCAAATAAGGACTAACGGTGCAATTACGTTTCACTTTGGAGGACAAACGGGCTGAATTGAAGCAATTAAGGACTAACAGTGTAAACTTGTTCCAACTTGAAGGTTAATGATGCAACAAAGGACAAACTTTGAAATTTACTTTAAATTCAGGGGCTGCATGTATCATTTTTTAAAGAGGTTAATTAATAAAAAATTTCCCACCAAAAACCTTTCTTCTACGTTTTAAAAAACGAATTAGGGTTACGAATGGAGATTTGATCTTATGAACTCGTACGGTTATCGTCGGTTAAAATTAAATACACCACGTTGATCGAAAACGGATCACGATCACAATGGTATAAGTTAGAAGACCCGTAATTGACCGTCACTTGAAACCGAAAAACCCGAAATGACTTAAAACGTGTATAGTTTGCCCTTGTTTTATTGTTAATTCATTTCTTACTAAATCTTGATAAATCGGTTCCTTCTAAAGAGTTGCTAGTTTGGTTCTTGAATGAATTGCTAATCCAGTTAATGAAGAAACTGCGTATCCGGTTGAACTTGAGTTGCTAATCCGGTGTCCTTGGTTTTGTACTCTCGTCCTTGCTTTTGTCTTGTTACATAACCAACAAAACTGAAACCGTCCTTGGTGTTATAATCGTGGATCTTGTCTTGTGCTCAACGAATACCAACAAAAATTCGTCCTTGTTCTTATCCTATATCAAAACAGCGAATAATCCAAGAAAAAGAACACAATAAGCTTGAAAATAAGCTACTTTTTACAATGGAAATAAGCTTTACTTTGACATGAAAATAAGCTTGATTATGTTATGATTACAAGGAAAAAGTGACAAAAACAAACATCTTATGAATAGACTCCAAAAAAAATTCAAACAGATGTTGTTCCCTTTCTTTCCCAACAAGATACAGTAGAGTTGAATGTTTCAAAATAAACAAACGCAAGCCAAAAATAGAAAAATAAGAAATAAACAAAAGAAGGAAAAAGAAACTGTTTTATGAGAATGAGCAGTAAGACCAACAATGTTTGTGATAAAAGTGTAGCCCAAAATGAAAACCGTTTGAAAAGAAAAGTAAAACAGTTATGAAAATAAGCAAAAATAATCTGAATGATTATTTTGCTTATAAATAAGCCGAACCAATAAGCTCACAATAACCACAACGAAACCACTAAACCAAACCTTGGCTCTTGATACCACATGTTAGATGATATCATTTCATCACCATAAACACAAAATAAGAGAAAAGATTTTAGAGAGAGAAAGAGCTAGAGAGAGACAAAGAGAGAAAATGGTTACTTACACTAGAAAAGAAATGAGAAGCAACACCCTTCACCTTGTGTGGTGAAAGGTATTTATAGTACATGGAGTGTTTTAACCCTACTTGTGTTGTTGGGCTTTGTCTTTGGGCCGAACCTATTACACATGGGCTTTAAGCCCGAAAACTAGGCCCAATTAGCTTAAAAGTAATTCTCGTAAACTACATTTACTTATACAAGGATCGGGATTGATAATGACCATCACTTTACTAAAAACACGGCTAACAACACGCATCAGTTGGCCGCATTCAAAAGCTACCATTTCAGTTAAACTTGATTTTTAAAAAGATCAAAA
The DNA here is from genome assembly GCA_026074375.1 of Tanacetum coccineum. Classification (NCBI taxonomy): domain Eukaryota; kingdom Viridiplantae; phylum Streptophyta; class Magnoliopsida; order Asterales; family Asteraceae; genus Tanacetum; species Tanacetum coccineum. The sequence goes on along the minus strand of BQNB010052841.1, from coordinate 11,243 downwards.
ACCCCCATAAGAATCATATAATATCAAAACCCATACTAAAAACATCACCTTTAAAGCAAAACTAACAAATATCCAAACAAAAAGTAAGAAAAAAATCAAAAAATGAATGACTTAGAACCTTCATAAGAGGTGTAAGATTATGATTTACCTAAGATTCTTCTTCAAAGAAACTTGGTCTCCATGCAATTCCAATCACACATCAGCATAAAAATTTGCTTCATGTTTTAGATCTTGTTTAGGATTTTTTTTAGATGATTAAATACAATGTGTGCCTGTGTGTATATGAAGATAGAAGTGAAAGGTAAAATCCAGAAAGAGTGTGTCTGAGAGAGGATGGAGGAGAGGACATATGCTATGTGTTTTGTTAAGAGAGAGAGAGAGAGAGAGAGAGAGAGAGAGAGGTGTATCAAAGAGACGTGTAGTAAACCCGAGACATTAAACAAAACCCGAAATAAAAGGATTGGGCGGGTATGCACTTATTAAACAGCATTGGGATGACAATCCCAACCTTTAATATATAAGATATAATAATAAATGTATTACTTTATTTTATGTTAATTATATAATATTTAATATTTAAATGTGTTCTTTTATTAGAAAAAAATTACATTTATGGTACATGTCACCAGTTAAAGCAAATTATGATACTAAGTTAGAAAACAATGCTATAAAGATTAGATTAATGCTAATTGGGACCGTTATTTTTAGTAGTCATCATTGTCACATCATCGTCGACTCCGCTTTCTCTTTTAAAGACCACACACAGACAAAATGATAGTAATAGTGACCGGTATGATGACCGTTAACAATATTTAAAAAAAATTAAAATGTCATTTATAATTATATCTTCTTTAACTTGTCCCATCCAATAGGTCGAACCTCCTGAACCTCTTCATCCTCTGAATCAGCTGCTTTGTCGTTTAGATCCAAACCAATATGTGTTGAGCGCAAAGTGTCATGTGAGCTGGTTTTCGATGTCCTTAATTTTTTGGAACCACCTGATTTGCAACTATTTAAATACAATGGCATTTCCACTGCTTTCCATTTGCCATGGTCCTTCAAAATCTTCCAGCACTTCACCAGTGTGAAGGTTGTACCGTAAGTAGCACAATACTCTTTATGTGCTAAGCCGTAATAGCACAACAAAAAAAAAAAAACCAAAAAATAAATAATAAAAAAAAGAAAATAAAAAGAAAAAAAACGATTCATCTGCACCACTCTTGGACCTCGATTTCACGGAATTGTACATCGCACAATTGAGAATCTTTAGGAGAAAATCTATTTTTCCATTTGTAGTTGCAATAATCGTATGAACGTTTCTTCTTATTCATTTCATTCACAAAGTATTCATGTACTTGCGCCCAAAACGCCTTAGCCTTTCTAGCATTTACTTCAACGTTATTTTCGGTCACATCTACCTAAGATTTACACAAAGTTATCTCTTCTTCAGGGACCCATGGATCCACTACATCTTTGTCATTCTTCTTGGTTTGTTGAGGCTTTTTTGTATACTTCATTTTGATGGGCGCTGTCACCTCCTCGACGGGAGAGTCATCTCGAACGGGTTGGGGCGGACCTTCCAAATCTTGAGACGGAAAGGGTTGTTAAGGTTGAGAACCGGCACCTCATCACGTCTCGAGATCCTCATCAAGATGAAAAGATTGGATTAGAGAAGATTAAGAAGGTGGGTTATACAATGGTGATGTCATGCGTGGATGATACATTTGATTTTGTGCTTGTTGGTTGCTAAATGGATCCGAATACGGATTAGGTGGGCACATAGGTTGTGAATGCATTGAGTGCTATGTGAAACCGGCAGGTTGGAAAAGAATTGTTGGTGATTGGCCGTGTAAAGTAAAATTGAGGTCAGTTGTTATTGGAGCGTTTGGTTGTCGTCTGGATTTTGATGTTTTGATTTTTAAAATATTTTGAGACATTTTTTGAATTAGTAACAAAAGATAGATGTATAAGAGAGTATGAAAAAAATGAGAAGTAAGATTTTTATAGAGAAAAATGATGGATTTTAAAAAAGTCTTTTTTTATCGTAAAACCAAACCTAACATTACAAAATTGAATAAAAGAGGGGAGAATAAGGGTCGCTGACCAACCGGTATATGCAATTCAAGAGAAGTGACGCGGCCGGGATAGCAGTCGAGGGACTAGATCGCCATTACTTTCGGTCACAACGATATAACATGTTGCAACACGTTACATTTTGTGCTCTTAATAAATAATCTAATGCATGCATCTTATGAGTAAGGATCCAATGAGAAGTAAATTAAAATAAAAAGTAATGAAAATTGACTATAACCACAATTTTGAGATGCAACGACTTGCATTAGATGCATTTCTATTCATTTAGATGCACCCCTTTGAGTTTCAAAAGTTAATTTGAAGTGTAAATGATCCAAAATGATTTTTTATTTTCAGCACATGTAAAGAAACAAAATAAAAGAGAAATCATGAAATGTATTTAATATACGTATGTGTATCTAACTAAGAGCTTAAAAACACATTATCATGCATTATAATGCATATAAGATTATAGACATGCATCTAATTTAGGTCGGTGCATCTCAAATATGCGATTGTAGTTATATCTTATCCTTTTTTATTTTAAAATTACCTCTCATTTGATCCTAACTCTGCATCTTATCTTATGCCAAAGAAAAAAGTTCTTATTCTATTGGCCATTTTCTTATTCTATTTACCATTTTATTGAAAGATAACCATTTTACTCATATTAGATGATTCAACAATTGGGAAATATTGGCATAATTTTTCTAAAAATTCTTTTATGCTATGTTTTTATTGCAAAAAAGAGGAAGAAGGGGACAAAAGCGTATCTTGAAAAAATCCTGAAAATTCGATTCATTTTGCTTTATAAAGTAAGGTAGCCAAACATATCCTTCTTTATTTGTTTTTATTATTGTTACCATTATTTTATCTCACTCCATTATTAAACAACACATGTTTATGTTATCTTATGTTTTATAAAACGTTAAACAAACTTCATTCTCTTTCCTATATACAACTTGTTTTTGCTGGTCAAAAATCTTCTAATTTGGCTTAGATTTGATATCCATTTTTTAATCATTTTTAAATTATTATTTTGTTCAAGATTACAGAGAAGAACAGTGAATGTGCTAGTCTTTGTCTCCTTCCTTCACGCTTCTGATTACATAAACATTTTTTATATCCAAAGTTTCTTTGGAATTTGAGTTTTTTATGCATCTTTTTAGGGGTGCAAAAAACACAGCCATGCTTGTTCCCTTTTAAGCAATTTTATAAAACACCCTTTTTTTAGTTTGTGTTTTGTGTTCTTGTATCTATGTTCTTGTGTTTGTGTTCCCATTTCTCTCTCTCACATACCACACCTTCAGTATGTGTGAAAATAAACTCTAGGCTAGTTCTTCATGTCTTTGGTTATTATTCTTTCTAGTGGGTTTCATGGGGTGTGTTGTTTTCCTTTGACTATATCACACAAAACAATGTTGCAATTATATGGTTTTAGAAAAAACTTTATATTTTTCTGAAAAAGTTACCTGCCACCCAAAATATATAAAACTTTACTACAGTAGTATTAACTCACACTCATGACATAACCCATCTTTTATATTTTCCAAAATTTTAGCTGAGAACAAGTTTTTATTTATTTGAGAATGGGTAGCATGAAAATGCAAAGTGGTCACCATCACTTAGTAGCAGTGAGTTTAAATGAGCAAAATTTGGGTACCAAAAGGAAGTACACATCATATATACCAAAACAAATCAAGGAAATATTTAGCAATTATGGATAATTGTGTTTGTTTGTTTGTGGCTATGGGTTTATAAAAGTATAGATGCTGAACATCAACAAAGAATTGATGAAGGGTTGGTTAGTATGTGTGATCAAAGAGCAAGAATGTTGCAAGATCAGTTTAGCGTTAGTGTTAATCATGTTCATGCTCTTGCTGTCCTTGTTTCTACTTTTCATTATTACAAGAATCCTTCAGTTATTGACCAGGTTTGCATCCTTTTTTATTTACATTTTATAAATATGTTTTAATCATATGGGTTCAGTTTTTATAATTGGAGCTTATATTTGCTAGATAATTTGAGGTGTACTAGTTAGAATCTTTTTTTTTTAAATAAGAATTTGTTCTTGGTTGTTTTCAAGATTCTTGAGTTTCTGTAAATGTTTTTTCTTGCATAATTTTGGGTAATGCAACAAACATTATTTCATATGGGCCCAGTTTGATTTTGTGTGTTCTTGTGGGATTTTATCTTTACTTTATTTAATTTGGGTGTAACCCACCAAACAATTTGAGTAAAATTATTATAATGTTAATTGGTTTTTTATTTTTATTTTTCTTGACAATTTTCCAGTTTTTTGAGCTTTGATTGTGTGGATTTTGCAGAAAACATATGAAAAGCTTAAATGACAACCTTTTTATTTATTTAAATGCAAAATTGATGTGCATTTTGAAAAGTTGATATACTATCTGAAGTAGGAAAAATTAGTTTGTTTGACCATAAAAGTCAAAGAAAAATGGGTAAAAGGCATCATGGTTTAATTGGATATCTAAGCTAATATTATTATTAGTTTAATTAAAAATTTATAAAAAACAATTTAATGGATTTATTTATGGGGTGATGTAGGAAATATTTGCCGAGTATACAGCAAGAACAGCATTTGAGAGACCATTATTAAGCGGTGTGGCATATGCACAACGGGTAATGAATGCTGAGAGGGAAGAATTCGAGAGGCGACATGGCGGGACTATAAGAACAATGGCCAACAAAGAGCCTTCGCCCCACCGTGATGAGTATGCACCTGTGATTTTCGCTCAAGAAACCGTTTCTTACCTTGACTTGCTAGATATGATGTCCGGCGAGGTGAAAGTCTTTAGCTTTATGGATTAGTTCATAAATCTCTTACGGGTATTTGAGTATTTTGATTGAAAGCTAAAACAGAAAGAATCTTGAATTTGATCGCAGGAGGACCGAGAAAATATATTGAGGGCACGGTCAACCGGGAAAGCAGTGCTCACGAACCCTTTTAAGCTATTGGGTTCTCATCATCTTGGTGTAGTTTTAACTATTCCTGTATACAAATCGAAGCTTCCTCCAAATGCATCTGTCCGAGATCGGATTGAAGCTACCGTTGGGTACTAATTCGCTTTGTCTTTTGTTGTGTTTGGAACTAATTATTGCGACTTTGTGTCACAATAATCAATTTTAGATAACTAAGAGGGTGTTTGTTAATGCTTATCTAAGACCTTATCTGCCATTTTTTTTAGCAAATAAGCAGTTTATAGTCTTTGGGTAAAAATCAGCTGCTTATATAAGAGTAATTAGCAGGTCTTTACCTGCTTATTTTTTAAGTAGTAACCAGTTTCACATAAACAATCCCAAACACCCTCTGTCTTATTTTACTGTGCAAAATCACATAATTATTATTAGAACACACATCCAAACACCCCCTCTATTAAACAGAGAGCCTAAATAGTACTCGTATGTGTTTTTGCTACATAAGCCTGTGTACTAGTATAAACGAGAACTTTGATGATTTAAACAGATATCTTGGTGGAGCATTTGATGTCGAGTCCCTTGTAGAAAATCTTCTTGGGCAACTTGCAGGAAACCAGGAAATTGTCGTGAAGGTTTACGATGTCACCAACATATCCGATCCACTAATTATGTATGGACGCCAAACACAAGAAGGCGATCAGTCGCGTGCACGGATCAGCATACTTGACTTTGGTGATCCGTTTAGGAAACACCAGATGACTTGTAGGTATCTCCATAAAGCACCTGTGTCACGCACCGCAATCATCACTTCAGCTTTAGGCTACGTCATTGTATTGTTAGCTGGATACATGATTTATACCGGAGCCAAACATATTGTTCAAGTTGAAGACGATTTTGATACAATGCAACAACTTAAAGTCCGTGCAGAAGCTGCTGATGTCGCCAAATCACAGGTTAATCCCATTACTATATAACAGTTACGAGTTCTAATATAATGTTAATTAATATATAGTAGTAGGAACTTGTAAACTATATACTAAAAGATTATTATGAATAATTTAAAATGCATGTGTTTAAAATGCCAGTTTCTTGCTACGGTGTCACATGAAATCCGGACCCCCATGAATGGCATCCTCGGTATGTTGTTCTTGTTCTCATTTCATTTTTTAGCACGTTTTATATAACAACTCTGTTATATATAATTAACTTGTCAACTGGATTTCAGGGATGCTTGCGTTACTTCTAGACACTGATCTAAGTTCGACACAACGGGATTATGCTCAAACAGCCGAAGCTTGTGGGCGGGCTTTGATTACATTAATAAATGAAGTGCTTGACCGGGCTAAGATCGAGGCCGGGAAGTTGGAGTTAGAAGCAGTCCCGTTTGATCTGCGATCTATATTAGATGATGTCCTATCTTTATTCTCCGAGAAGTCCCGGAATAAAGGAATTGAGGTATGATATGCTACACTCTAGTATTATAAATTCACATTCTTATGCGAAATAATAATCTGATTGTATGTTCATTTTCTGGAAATTGCAGTTGGCGGTTCTTGTATCGGATAAAGTTCCACAAATTGTGATGGGTGATTCTGGAAGATTCCGACAAGTGATAACCAATCTTGTGGGAAATTCTGTTAAGGTAAGCACACTTTGTGATCGCTTTTTTTGTTGCTCTAAGATTCTTATTTAAAAAAGTTAAACTTTTTTCTACAGTTTACAGAACAAGGACATATATTTGTTCAAGTCCATTTAGCTGAACATTCTAAAGCAGTACAAGATTTGAACCCCGAGAGTTGTATGAGCGGAAGATCTAACGGGTGTCAATCCAAAACATTAAGTGGTCGTGAAGCAGCAGATGACCGAAATAATTGGGAAAAGTTTAAGCATTTGATAGCAGACGAAGAGTTCCCGTTTCAAGTAGTGTCATCGGACGGGTCATCTCAGAATGTTAGTTTAATGGTTTCGGTTGAGGACACGGGAATAGGGATCCCATTACACGCTCAAGAGCTTGTTTTCATGCCTTTTATGCAAGCGGATAGTTCAACTTCAAGACATTATGGAGGAACAGGTATTGGGTTGAGTATCAGCAAGTGTTTAGTTGAGTTAATGGGTGGTCAAATTAGCTTCATCAGCCGACCACAAATCGGTAGCACGTTTGCATTCACCGCTGTGTTTCAACGGTGCGAGAAAAACAGTGTCACCACTGGTCTGAAACGATCACTTCATGACGATTTACCAACTTCCTTTAAAGGATTAAAAGCCACCATAGTCGATACAAAACCCGTTAGAGCTGCAGTAACACGATACCATATGAAACGGTTAGGTGTTTCAGTTGAGGTAGTTAACAGTATAAAAAGCGCCGTCAATGTTTCAAATCAACAAGATATGATACTAGTTGAAAAAGATGTGTGGTTATCTGGTGATGATGTCAGCAACATGCGAGTTTATAATGGACATGTGTTGAAATCACCTAAAATGATACTTCTTGCCACAAATATATCGGGTGGTGAATTTGATAAAGCGAAAGCAGCGGGATTTTCTGATACTTTGATTATGAAACCGTTAAGAGCGAGTATGGTTGCAGCATGTCTTCAACAAGTACTGGGAACAAAAAAGAAGACGGAACAAGGTAAAGTTATGGCGAATGGATCTGTTTATCTTCGAGGTTTGCTTTGTGGGAAGAAAATATTGGTGGTTGATGATAATAGAGTGAACCGTAGAGTTGCAGCGGGTGCACTTAAAAAGTTTGGAGCCGAGGTTGAGTGTGCTGATAGTGGAAAAGCCGCTCTTGATTTGCTTCAAATTCCACATACTTTCGATGCTTGTTTTATGGATATTCAAATGCCTGAAATGGACGGGTAAGTACCAATTCTCATTTATAGTCGAGTAAATTATAGAAATTGTCGCAGTTATCTCGTTTGATACTATTTGCATAACTGGTCCCTATATGTATTGTTAGCTTTCACTTTTGGTCTTTCATACATTACCCTTTTGTGTGATGAAAAGCGAAATTAGTTACATATTAAGTTGAGGCAACAGTTCAGTTATGAACCATTTATTCATATATTATCATGTGGATACGATTTTGGTTATTTCACATGGACGCTATGTCGATTTACATAGTTATCTCTTCATAGTTCCTTGTTGACTTAATTATGACGACTTATTAGTTACTGACTAGTTCTGTGCCAAAAATTTCAGATTTGAGGCCACACGTCGTATTCGATTAATGGAGAGTCAAGCAAATGAGCAAGACAACCGAACCACAAAGTATCATTTGCCGATACTAGCAATGACTGCTGATGTGATCCATGCTACATTTGAAGAGTGCCAAAAAAGTGGAATGGATGGTTACGTATCAAAACCATTTCAGGAAGAAAATCTTTATCAAGCAGTCGCCAAGTTCTTCGAATCCAATCCCACAACAGGCTCGTGAGAAAACCAAAAAAGTTACCAGCAAATTTTGCATATCACTTCTGCTGGTGTGCATATTTTTATGTACATTCAATGGTATCAGTGTTGTAAACCCGCAGTAACCCTAACCAACTTTGGACCTGACTCGGTTAGCTTCTTGATGAGATATGTATATTATTTCACGGATCGAACTCTAGTGTGTTTGTTGTATAGATGGTTTAGGAGAGGGGAAGAGTTTATCTTGTGACGATTATTTGTTATCGATAATTGAGAAGCTATTGGAAACACACATTTGATGTTCTTATAATTGTTTTGCGCTCAACCATCACCAAGTGGCCTATTGGTTAGCCGCAAACACATGATCTACTCGCAGTTTATGTAGGTACACATTTAGTGGTGATCAGGTAAATGGTCAAAGCCGGTCACGGGATACCTTGGTTACGTCGTGCACATCTGAGTCAAAGTTTCGTCCTCACGGGTAACCTGAACAGGAATAACATGTAACCAATCATCATTAAAGCCACTATTGAATATTGATGGACCATAGGCAAAATGTGTGTAGTACTGTAGTACTTAACTAGCTATGTCAAGGTTGTACAATTATTTCTGCAGAAAGTACAACACCATAACTGACCAGTAGTACTAACTGCTGCATGGGTTAGGCTTCTGTTACTGAAGTGGACAGAACTGTGGACTGGCTGGGTGAGTGGCTCATCTTTGACCATTTCTGTTTAGTGAAGATTTTTAGCCCTTTTTAGTGTCTACAAATGCAATACTGTGAGTATTTGACTTTTTGATTATCTCAATTTACAGAAATTGTCTACTTTTGTTAAATTCTTTTTGGTGAAATCAAGAACATCAGTATATCATATCAATAGATGGTAATAAAAGAAGAAAAAAAGGATATGAGTGTGACATGTACCAAACAAAATCAGTTAATGTTGTGTGTAGCACCAAGTTAATTCAACTTTACAACTTACTGTGAGCTGAAGTTTATTAAAAATAAGGCAAGATTTTACTTTTGAGTTTTGAGTCTTGTGTTCTTGGGCTTAAACTTTATAAAAAAAGGTTAAAGAAAAAAAAGTTTATTAAAGTTCAAGTTTGAATAAAAAAAGCACCTTGAAGCATATAGCTAGCAAGTCTAGTTCGATCTTATAAGGACTCGACTTGAATTGTAATCAAGCTATGTGTATTTATATGTTAGTTCTCATATATGTATGTAACGTGAATACAGAAGACGATGTGTATCATAAGTACAACCTGGGTCTTCTCATATATGTACTTATGATTCGAGTCCTTAAACTCATAATTAAAGGGGAGGGGGAGTTGTGCAGATCAAGAGAAATGATGTAAGAACTATAGAATATAGAAGACCTCTAAGACCATAGAAGACCTGTAAGAACTGTAGAAGACGATATTGAAAACTAAAGAAGTAAAGAGAAAATTATAGAGAGAGAAGTCTAAGAAACACACATATTATGATGCTTTACAATAGCAAGATATATGGCTATTTATAAGCTTGATTGGTACAACACACAAGCTATGTGTATTTATGTTAGTTCTCATATATGTACGTAACGTTAATACAGAAGATGATGTGTATCATAAGTACAACCTGGGTCTTCTCATATATGTACTTATGATTCGAGTCCTTAAGAGCATGGGGTACGGTGGTGCCATTGTTTGGCGCCAAGCTTCCAGCCGAGAAACACCAACGCCGCACCATACCGGCCCTCGCGCCGTTGGGTCTCGCACCATCACAACCAACCCAAGCCATTGATTTTTTTGTTCTTCTGTGTTTGCTGTGTGTTTGTGTGTGTGTTTATGTGTGTGTGTTTTTTTGTTTGTGTGTGTTTGTGTTTACAGAGGAAGAAGATGGGGAGGACAAGAAGAAAGAGACGAGTGAATAAGATTGTTTGAGTGTATCATTTGTAATTTTATAATCCTTTTTTTTATTTACAAAATTAATTTTTTTTAATTTATTTTTTTAGTTTAAACCTTATTGTTATATAAGTTGACATTATTAGTCCCTCATCGTGTTTATTTCTTGTTTATGTATTATGTTTTTTTATTTATATGTAATGGTTTTTATTTATTTAATGTAATATTTTTATTTTAATTAATTTAATTTTAGTATATTGTGTATTTTTATTTTTATGTAAATGAAAAAAACAAAAAAAATTGGGCCAACGGCACCAGATTTCTGGTGCCAACGGTTACATATGCCAAAATGTGATGCCAAAGGATTTCTGGTGCCGTTGTGGTTTTTGCTGACGTGGTATCATTTTTTGACTATTTTTGCCAATGGCACCACTGTACCTAGCTCTCTAAACTCATAATTAAAGGGGAGGGGGAGTTGTGCAGATCAAGAGAAGACATTATAGAATATAAAAGACCTGCAAGACCATAGAAGACCTGTAAGAATTATAGAAGACGATATTGAAAACTAAAGAAGTAAAAAGAAGATTATAGAGAGAGAAGTCTAAGAAAGTCACATATTCTGATGCCTTAGAGCAATCGGTACAGCTGAGCCATAGGCTCGTGCCATACTAACAACCCAAAAAATTGTTGCGCCAATCATACCGTATGTGGCGCCATAGCCTCTCGCGCCATAGCTACCAGCCGGCGCCATAGCCCATTTCCTTTTTCTTTTTTTTAAATTTCTAGCCGTTTGCAACGGGTATATCATCCCTTTTTTGAATTTTCTAGCCGTTGGAGGCATCATAAGACCCCTTTTTTACCCCCTAAAAATCCTATAAATACCTCCTTATTCCTTCATATTTTACACACTCCTTCAATATATTTTATAACAC
>BQNB010052840.1:20000-40291 GCA_026074375.1 Tanacetum coccineum | reverse complement strand
ATCTTTGAACCCAAAAGCAGAGGCACTGATAGGATTGGCATCCATCAAGCTAGAACTCCTTAACTAGGAAGTATCAGTGGGCATCAAAACAAGGCCCACGGTGGAAACCGCACAAAAGGATCCGAAGGAAACAAGAAACGAAGCAAAGGAAGCAATAGAAAAGCTGAAATCCACTTGGAAGAAAACTGCGGGAGCAACTAAGCATGATAATGCTAGCAAAAACATAATTAAGTATTATGTAACCCATCTGAGGAAGCAATTTTCAAGGTATTTAGCTTGCCTCGGAGGGATAAATTATCTTATGTCAAATGAATGGTTTCTGTTTAATATAATAGAGCTAAGTTTTCCATCTGATTAAGACCAAAAGTAACAATATTGCAAACACGAAGCATGTAAAGCATCGGATGGCTCGCTACCTTCGAATGCAAGAAAAATAAAGGGAAACCCTATGAATGTTAAAAATGTAGTAGGAAGGCAAAGTTTAAACTTCAAAACTTTTACCAAACGCCAGGCGAAGGGTCCGAAGTACCTTCCTCCCGGACATATAACTCCGATGAACAGCTGCATCGTAGAGAAAAACACGTACCAATGAGTAACAAAAGAAAAGGAACAAGACAATCTGTAATGTGTACGAACATAGCTAATAAAAATCTCCTCTGGCATGTGGGCAACTCCGGATGAGTACATCTGGGCCAGACCAAACAAACATCGCCAAGGGAGACATAAGGCATTTTGGGGGCATAAACCAATGCTAAAGTGCTAAATATAAACGTACAAACATTACAAATGGAACAATGTAACATGGAAACTGATCTCTTAATTCTCTCAACAAAAATCTTTGCTACTTTTCAAAGGTTTAGTTTGGGGAATTTTCGAGGTATTTGGTTATAAGGCATGTGATATTGCGTGAGGACACACAATCGTTTAGTTTGGGGAATTTTGATAAGTGTAAAATACACATATCCATTTATACCTAAAATAACCCAAATAAACCCAAAACAGACCAAAAATGGCAAAAATATGCTTGTATTTGTGTTTTGTGTGTGCAGGTATGGATAAGTCAAAAATCACAAGAAAACAGTCAAAAACAAGCAAGCACGGACACGAGAATCAGAAGAGTACAAAGCCGAAGCCAAGAAATGTCAAGCCCCAGTCAAAGCCCAAGTCCTTTACCAAATTCTTCTCATAACAATCCACAAGGACCATTCTTGCATTTCTTAAAAGTTATTTATAACTTGAAAGAGAGAAAAGAAAGACAAGGGCCAAATGTGTATACTTCCCAAAGATCAACAGTTTTAACTGTCGAAGAATAGGCGGGAAACCCTTTTTACTATTCATCGTCTCTCCCGTTTTTCCCCTATGGTAAAACAAGGGGCAAATCAAAATTAGAGGGTGATTAAGTCAATTCAAGAGGTCTACATCACAAATGAAGGGACAAATCAGTCTTTATCAAAGGATTCATTAACCTTCTCTCAAGAAGAGCCACGTCAACAATGAAAGAAGCACAAAATTATGTGGGTTTTTGTGTTGAAACACTCACAAAAGAAGCACAAACGTCACATCAATGGGATGACACGCTGGCAATCCTCAAACGAGTGGTCAAGTTAAAGTCACGAATCGAGGTCTTAAAAGAATTTTGGAAAGGACGGTCGGAGAAAACCGTGCCTCATGGTCCGACAAACTAGATAGAAGCTTCAGTTGGCACAATAAAAGGACTCACTTACTCACACCACACACCATACTAGTTTTTAGTCTTCTTTTTTATCTTTTCTTTTTAGTAAATTTTAGCTTAAATTCGTAATTTTACCTAAATGTTGTTTGTAATATCTTTTTTAGTAATGTAATTTAGTTTTCAATTAATGAAATTCTGTATTTAGTATTTTAAATCTCGTTTTCTAAAACTTCATTTTTAGTCATTTTGTCTCAATAAGACTAAATAAGCCCATATTAAGCTTCTTTAAGTCTATAAGCTGAAATAGAGCTGTTTGAATTCAGAATTAATCTTACCTAAACCTTAAATCGTTAAATCTATTATGGATTCTATTTGATTAGAGCTTTTGGAAGGGGAACTTAAATTTCGGAAGAGATCCCAAGGATTATACATCTAGCTTATTAATAAGCTAGAGAGCTTGGAGCTGGCCTCTATATTGGTCCCTGTTGTTTAGCTAAAGGATTAAGTAAGTTTCTCTTTTTCATTCTTCTCTTAATTTTAGTTTTAATTGCTTAGTTTTTGCTTATATGCTTAAAATTGCTTAATTTGCTTTTTCTCTTTGCTTATTAGTCGTTTTAATATTCTTTCTAGTGCTTATTGTTGTTTGTCCTAATTCTGTTTTTGCTTATGTAGTTGTAGATCATTAGTTGCTAATTTCTGTCTAACATAAAACTCATAAAATCCAAAAAATATTTGTTATATAGTTTAGATCTTAGTTAAGGCTTATTCAGTTGTTTAATCATTGATTATTAAGTTTGTTTTAAGCTAGTTTTTATTGGTAATAGTTTGTTCATCAAATTTCTCTTAAAAGCTTTCCTGTCCTATCAAAATGGTATGGGTGTTTGGTTTAGTGCAGTCTACAAAATTGCACTAGCAGTACTAACCTAAGTTAGTACTGCTTGACTATTTACACTACCAGTACTAACTAAAAAGTTAGTACTGCCTTCACAGTTAGTCACTGTTAGTTTAAATTTTAGCTTTTCAAAATTGAGTAGGAATTAAGTTTGATTTACGTTATAGCTTATTATGATTTTAGTTTTAGTTTTCTAGCTTATTTCATTACTCATTCCGTTTCAAAGTCAAATTGCATTAGCAGTACTCTCAATGTATGCTTGAATTTCACTCTAGCGTACTAACCTCAGTGTAGTACTGCTGTGTTTCAGCTTAATTTAGAACAGTAATTTTAAGTATTTTGGTTATCAAATTCTGTAGGATTTTAGTTTTATTATTGCTTAATTTGGTTTAAGTCTTATTTTGAAATTTCTAGCTCAATTACTTTGTTTAATTCAGCTGTCAAAATAGTTGTAAAAACTGAAAAATTCCAAATAACAGTTAGAAACTTAAGTAGAGTTAAATTGTTAAATTAGCTTTTAAGTCTAGATTTTATAGCTCCATTTAGATGGATAATTAGTAGATTAAAAGTTCTTTAAGTTTTTAAGTTTAGTCTTAGCTTATTAAGGTTTTTTTAGTTTACTTGGTTTCTGTGGTTACTTTGTTATTTTCTTGAGTTTGCTTATTTCTTGATCCAATTTCAGTGGTTTAAGGTGTTGTTTAAGCTTGATTTCTTTCGCATTCTAGATTTAAGGCACTTCATAAGCTTCCTAGACTTCTTTTCTTTATCAACATTAAGCTTATTTGCGTTTTTTATGGAGCTTGTTTTGGTAAAACATAGACCAAACCCTAGTTTCGTAACAGGCTTATTTAGGAAGCTCTTTTAGAAAGCTTATCTTTGAGTTTTCGACTATAGTGCTTTTTGTTAAAGTTGTTTCCCAATAGCTTTTTTACAACTTTGCTTCTTGAGTTTTTCAATTTAAGCACTTTTCAAATCTCGCCTTATTTTGGACCTAGTTTGTGTTCGCGGTAGATTCTCAGGGTCGAAAGTGTAACTTTCGAATTTTGTAGTTTTCTAAGTTAAACCTCCGTTAGTCTGCGTTAGTTTACCCGTTTGACCCCTTAGATCTTTTGCACCTTTTAGTCCATTAGTTAAGTCGTTATTAAGGCTTATTAGTTTTTAATTAGTTTAATTTTTAATTAGTTTATTTACAGAGTTAAATAAAAAAAGTGAAAAATTAGGGCTATAATTTCTAAGAAACCAAATCAAATATTTAGCGTTATTCATATCAGGATCCGATCCAAAACGTGGTTTCAATTGCACTAGTTCATTGGGGATAACGACCCGGGTGATCATACTTGCCCGGTTATATACGTATTTTATATTATAATTATATATATTTTTGAGAGTGGAATTTTATCAGGGAAACTTGGTAACTTTTCTTATTACTCTTTTATGATATTATATTTTATATATATTTTTACCGTGTGTTAAAACTGCAAATCACCAGGCAAGTTGAAAAAGGCGAACATGACAATACAATCTCTGTAAAAGCATTACAAGGCTCTTGGAAACCTACGGAGGACTTGACCACCATACTATAGTTCCCTGGGGGGGAAAGCCATTCGCTTAGGGCGGGTGGCATGACTCAGGTTCGTCGATGGACAACCCAACATCTACTGTAAGTTTTCCCTGCTCAGGTAACAAATAGCAATGTTTTGCTGCATACCACGCGCCCTCCTTACGGGAAAACTGGACCTAAAAAAAGAAGCAACAATGGAAGGAAATAGCTAGTGGAATTAAACCACATAGGGGGCTGCAAAAACCTCTTCACCAACACTTAAAAAAGGAGGGTGCATCTTCTCTCCCCTCCAACAAAGAGAGCAACAACCACATCTTTAGGGAGCGGAGGAAACACTCTTCCGATTCCATCCTAAATCCGGACCCAGCATATCCATCAACTGTATGAGAAATACCATTACAAAAATAAAACCTTGGCTCATCGTTATCCGGCACATCAACATCGCATTTATCTACTACTCATTTTGTCATTGAAGCAGCAATGAGCCCCGTGGATGGGAAACACTTTTAGAGAGCAACTCCAAGGGATGAGGTAACAGGTGTCATAATTGACTCTTTGCCACAGGAGGAGAATCACGTGTATCTTTTGGAGCAGGGACATTGGTCGGACGAGCCAATTTTTAAGGATTAAGGTGGAGAATGACAGATTAGAGGATTAGCAGCATGGTCAGAAATCTGTTCAGAAGGGAATATTCAGTTTGAGCGACAAGCGAAGAGGCTTCAACGAGCCTTTTTGAGCTCAAGGAACAAAATGGGAAATCTTCTCAACGTAGCAACATTCTTCATGAGTTTGATGAATAACCCAGTCCATGCTCAAACCCTACACAGCAACAAAGAGAGGGAGTTCCCTGAACTCTGCCTAAAACTTATCACTAGAAAGGACTTCTGGACCCAAACTCTACAAATCCCACTTCAAAAGAGGAAAACAACTCTGCGGAGGAGGATTTCAACGAAGGATCTCATATCCTTTTCGGCCTCACGAATAACTGCTTGATTCAAAGCAGCGGGAAAAGGACGGGCCACTTCAGCTTTGAGCTGGACAAGGTTCTTTGTAAGAGACTTGGTTTTCCTTTTTTGTTATTTCACTTTTTGCCTTGCCTTAACTAAGGCAGCATCAGAGGAGGAAAGCTTGTCATTTCAGTTCAGTAAAACTGCTTTTGGAAACGAGAGACTTGAGACTCAAAAACTTCAAAGGCAGAGACCGGTCTTGAATACTTTTTAGCCTAGAATCAACAGATCGAGGCATAAGTCATGGAGGGGATTTGAGCCAGCCCCGGTATCGAGCCAAAAGTTCTCCCCATGAGACACCATTGAGGCAATGGAGAACATCATTTTGGCAGTCAATTGATCGGTGGACAAAGCTTCAATCCAGACCATTTCCTTCGGTGTTTGGAAAATGGTCGACAACGGTCTTGCAAAAAAAGGGGGATCTTTGAAAAACCTCCTTGGTTAGAACCTGGAGGGTAGACTGGTGTGGAGCATTCAAACTCCTTACGACCTAAACTCGAATTACCAGCAATACCATCCGCCAGATAAGCGGCATAATAAGGACTAGGGGAGAAGTGGAAAGAAGTCCCTATGAATGGCATCCCCCCAACCAGGTCGCAAAAGAGGATCAAATCCAGAAGAAGGCAAAGGCGACCAGCAGCCCAGGACGATGCCTCAGCAACATGAGTCATGATGCCCTTGCCCCGAGAATCTATGAAGCAAGCAATAGTAAGACAAAAGAACAAGCAGGAAATAAAAACAAACCAGAGAAAGAAAGAAATACCTCGGGTACTAGGACCTTCAGCAGTGGGAGCAGCAGAACCCCCGCTCCGGTTCCCTTCAAAAGGAATGACAACAGCAGATCGGATAGGAGTAATCAGGGGAATCTCAACACAAGCATCCTCATCATCGTCACTTTCTTCATCAGATCGGCAGCAAAAAGTTTAGGTCTGGTAGTACTCCTAGAAGACTGAGCTATGACAGATCTGGTACGCTTAGCAACATGGCTCAAAGTAGCCCCAAAGAGAAGAGTCTTCCGTTTCTTAAAGGATTTAGCTTTAGCCAAACCGTCGCACTTGGCATGCCAGCAGCAAGATCTTCTAAAGTAGGATCCGGTATGGCAACGTCGACAGTAGCAGGTGGGGTGCAATAAAAAAGGAGCCTCTACAATGCATGCCTGATATCATGATAAATCTCTTCCTAAACCTCAGTTCTGATTGTCACACCCCGTCAGCGGTGGAAACACGGGCATGCGACGAAGAATGATCAACCATAACACAAGATACAAGATAGAGAAAACTAAAACGCATCAATGAAAAGTGTCATGATGATCTTTCATCTCAAGCACATACTTGAGTGAGGTCCCGATCAAGAACACATCAAATAGTCTCCACAAATACAACCAAATACCCACGCAGGGGTCCATACTAGTCTTAAAACGACAATCCTTAAATACTTAAATTCAACACAAAATTCAACACCAAATCTCTCAGAACGCAATCCATACAGGATGCTCTTATGGTCTGCTAAAACTTGTAACACAACTTCACTGATCATTCTCAACACCTGAAAATGATACTCGAAAAGGTCAATAAAAATATGTTGGTGAGCTCGTAGGTTTGAAGAAAAACCCAGTGATGTGCCAGTGTTTCAAATAGTGGACAATTATGCAATATGACAGTGAATACATGGAACACATTCCATTTCAAACATAGAAATCCCATGCTATCAAATTCATATCCATATGGACCATTGCCACGCAATGTCCTCAACATCTCAACTCACACGCACCTAAAGCCTACCAGCTGGAGTTATATATAGGACAACACATCACATATCATTTCAAACCATAGCAAGTCCATGCTATAAAAGATCCACACGAAAGGTTTCACATATCATATTCAACCAAAACTCATGTCATTCACATAGCAGTCATAAGCACATAACAATGTCCCAAAACAAATCAACTTTTGCATAGTACAGAAAACAGTTCAAAACAGATTTGAGTATCATTTTTCCCCAACAGAAAAGAGTTAAAAAAAATGGAGGCAAGAGAACTCCACCTCAACAAGGTAGATCAAGCAGCACGATCAAACAAGCAAATCAACGAACGTCTGAACTCACGACCTAGTCCAATTATTCTATTTCGAAAATACGTTTCAAAAGACGTTTTCTAGGTTGATGCATAAAGGTCAGATGCGTTGTACGGTTACCCTTTACGTTATCAGTGGTGTGATGGTTGACGACTTACATCAAAATAACATACTTCAATTCATACCTTAGTATAATATACTCATACTATTTACGTAAAATAGATAAGTAGTAATAAAAAACTAAATGAATTCGAACTTTCAAAAATAACTTCGTAAATCCATTCAGTAGCCTTAGTTTTACCCTTACTCTATGGCATAGCTTATAGAAATTAAATTTTTATTTGCATAAAACAACTAGAGAAGTTTCATTTATTTTTATATTTATAAATATACATTTTTCGTCATTTAGGTCGACTTAATAGAAATAATAATATTTTATTAATTTTTTCCTAAAAGTAGTTTGATAAGAAAAATCTAAGTATAAAAAAATTTACAAAAAATCGGCATGACCCGTTTGTTTATACAACGTTTTCCAAGGTTTCAAACCTCAATTTCAAACACTTTTCCCCAAGTTTACTATTTTCCGATAAAATTCCAAAAATCCAAACTTTGCAACGTTTATCAAAACACCTCTCCCCAAAGGACTTTCCATATTATTACTTAAGTACGTTCGCTTACTAAAAGTTCGTTAAAATGCGTAAAACGGCTAGTTTTCTCTTATTGGCCTTATGGCTCAGAGTTTTTGAAATCCATTTGGTATTTGTAATATAATAATGCATTTTAAGAGCCCAATACTAAAGCCCATTAGTAAATATAAACGCAAACGATAGTTACAAAAATAATCCGGACCATAATAAGTCCACAATAAGCCACAACTTATTAGGCCTATTGGGCCGTGAGCTCATAAGCTCCATACAATGTAAAATAAGCTTTTAAATAAGCTAACAAACTACATAGTACTTTAGGTTATCACCATAAACTATTAAAATAATCCACAAAAATATGACATAAGAGGTAAATAACCAAAAATAATATTTCCTTATTCTTGTGGTTTTTGAACCATCGTAAGCCTAAAATAAGTCCAATAGTGCTTATAAATAAGCCAAAATATACTAATAACCCAAAATAATGCTAAATATAAAATAAGTTTTTTTCAACCATCACAACCACAACATAAAAATAACATACCCTTGTTCTCTTTTTGTATTCCTCATTCGAACTAAATGCATGCTTTTATTAGTTTATGTAAATTTTTCGTGTTCGCTTTTTAACAAACGCACCGTACAACTAGCTTCTACGCATCATTAGACATTCAAAAGTACAAGTTAAATTGAAATTTAGGGAAATCTTCAAGGAGGGTTTTTTGAAAGCAAGTTAGGTACACGATCCGACAACCCGAAAAAAAACACATTGTTTAAATGATAACCCGAATAACTGAGAATCAACCAAAACTTCTATGGTCTTCATGTTTTTTTCATCAAAGTTGAAAAATTAATACTGTGTGTGTGGTTGTAACTCGGAGCGATACTAAGAGAGAGAGGAAGAGAGAAAATAAAATTGTGTGTAGTTTGAAATGAGAATTGGAGAAGGGAATGTATAAGGAGAATCATGACTAGACATATATCCTAAATAAATGCCTTGTTGTCCCCTAAAGGTGCTCGAACCGATAAGCATCCAAGAGGGTTCGGACGGTCATTTGTGTTGGTTTTCCTTAAAGCTCAACGTTCTCGACTTTAAAATATTGCCCGAAGTTTCCTAGTATTTTTATTAGGCTTAAAAATACTTTTCCAAGAACTTATACTATTCACACGGCATATTTCCAAATTAAACTTCCCAAAATTCATTTTGAACATTAACAGATGTGTCGGGACTCGTTTTTTGACATTTCTAGCTATATACGGGATGAACCTCCCAGAACATATTCAACATACCATATAGAGATCCTCTAAACGGATTGACACAAAGCAACTATAATCACCAAATATCAAAAACACATTATTCACAACCCGTCAATATGTACTAATGTTCTAAACGGAGAGCAGGGACAAAGAGGTCAGAATAGACAAAGAGTGCGCGTGACATTAGGGAAACATTTAAACTCAAGAAAAGAAATGCGCGAATGGTAGAGATAGTTCTCTCTGCGGGCGGGGCGCGCGCGAGTGGCTTGGAAAGGTTCTGATATAAGACTACATTGCACGGGTGGGGCGCGGCGGGGACACCATTATCAGCCTGAGCACATTGGGGGCTACTTTGGAGTCTATACGTAATTATATAAGATAGCAGGCGATCGCACTGAATTAATAGCATATCACTTTGTGGATAGCGTAGATCACATCGCGCACCACTTGACATTCTTACGTTCGGTGCTACGGCACTTGTCTCATGTGGGGGGGGAGGGTGTGGTAGGGATGGAGGGGGGGGGGGGGGTCTATCTCTTCTTCGGATGTAGGCAAGGTGTATGATATTAAACACGTTTCGAATTTCACCGAACCTTGACGATGGCAAAACTACTCCGCTTAAGCTTCTTGAACTCTCGCTCTAAAATTTTTCACAGGCTCTTCCATAAAGTTCAACTTATCATCAACTTTGATCTCATCCAAGGGCACTTGCAATGTTGGGCCAGCCTAACACTTCTTAAGGTTCGACACGTAGAACGTGTCATGAACACCATCCATTTCTTCCGATAGTCTAAGTCTATAGGCTACAAGACCAACACTCTCAATGATCTCAAAAGGTCTAACGAATCTAGGTGTTAGTTTCTCTTTCTTCCCAAATCGTACCACACCTTTCCAAGGTGACACTTTGAGCAAAACATAATCACCTGCACTGAACTTTAAGAGTTTTCTCCTCTTATTGGCATAGCTTTTCTGACGATCACGCGCAGCCATAAGTCTATCCTTAATCTACGAGATCTTCTTATTGGTTTCTTGCACTAACTCAGGCCTGATGACATCAAATAACGTCTATTTTATAGCATTATTTATCCCATGTTATTAACCTATTTTGTATAGTTATTGCAAAGAATTGTTACTTAATCATTTATATTTGAGAATTGCAGTAATTATAGAGTAATTAGTAAAAGATAGCAAAAGGCGCGCATTCTAGAGCTTAAATGAAGATATTTTGAAGATTACTATTCTGAAGACCAATACGCCATATCCATCAAGGAAGATACGGCGTATCCGTGCGTGCATTCACCAAAGACCACAAAGGATATAGCTCAATATGCCGTATCCAGAGAGACTCAATACTCCGTATTCAAAATATGAAATAAATATAATATTCTGGAAGATATCAAGCATGGTCCCTACTCTAAGAAATCCCCAATACGCCGTATCTAACTCCTTGGATACGCCGTATCGAACCGACTTCCAGACCCTATAAATAGAAAACTCAAAAACAAGTTTTAAGTGTGCTAAATCATATTCTCGATACCTAAACCATAAAAGTCGATTTTCAAAGGAGAAAAAGAGCAGAAGAGGTCAAGCAACGTTATCAATTCCATAGAAGACATCGTGTAATTCCATATACTTTAGTAATCGTTTAGTTTTTGGTATCATTCGTTAACTCGGTTATTTTACCTTGGCTAAATAATTGCTCTTGTATTTATTATGACGTTTGAAGGCTAATACATTTGGGTATTAGCCATTATTATGAAGATCTAAAGTTTTGGTATTTGTTTATCTCGATTTCTTGATTTATCATTGTATGCTTGTTTATGTTTATCAATTTATACTTGTTTACGCGCTTTTGTATGCGACCTATCATTCAACTGGATCTAGTGAAGCGGACCAAGTAGATCTAGAGTCCGGGATAGCTCTCCATATAGTGATTTATACATCTAGAATTATAGTTACACAAATATTGTCCTTCTAAGTCTGTGTCTAGGATACGCTTCAGGCTTAACTAGTTAATTGGATATTGCCAATGGTTTATTGATCGTGTTGACTAGCAGGTGACCTAGATAATTCAACAAGTAACGTTCTGATTCCATTGGATAGTTGGACAAGTGGACTACTAGTGTATAAATTGCCATTAAGCGGTAAGTGGGTAAAGTCTCTATGAGCTAGGGTTTAACAAGATCACCATTGCTTTAATCCCTAAGATAGATTATAATCAGCAAATAAGGATGCTTTATGCGTATGCTTTAATTATGACAAAATTAATATGTCTAGGTCTTAGGATGATGTAACGCCTAAGTCTTAAGAATGATATGCCACCTCAAGAGAAGAAATCATTGCACTTAATAAACAAACAAACTTTCTAATCGGATTGATAATGGTTAATACAGTTTTCTTATATAAGGTTAGACCGCTCTTTTATCTTTTGTTTATTAGCTTGCGTGGGTAAAAGTGCCTTAAATTGATTATAGTCACCAACCAAACCGTGCCAGTCTCTCAAACTGAAAACCCCCTTTTCCCGTTAGAATTAGGATTTAGACTGACATAGGTTTAACATAGGTTTAGAATAGAATAGAATTAACATAGATTAGATAGCCAAGATATTAATTAAATTGATAGATTTAACCTCGCTTCAAGTGTTCGACACCCTACTTACCACGAAACTACTACCGATCAAGTACACTGCCCGTTAAAGTGTTGTTTTTGGTTTAGTCGGTGAAATATAAATTTAAAACTTGAATCAATAAGATATACACCACACAACGACACATCAAGTTTTTGGCGCTGCTGCCGGGGAGTAAAAATTAATCTTGATTTTTATTTGATATTTTGGTTTTTAACATTAGATTAGATCTAACATGTAGGATTAGTGTAATTTAGTTTAGTGTATATCCTTGTATATTCTGTAATATTTGTATATTTGTCTTTAATTGTTTGCTTGTATATTTGTGTGTTTATTTGTTTGCGTATTTAATTGTTATTCTTAAATACACTGTTCTAATCGACAATTGAATACCACGTATCCACTTCCATTGGATACGGCGTATCCAGCTTTCTGTCCAATATAGCGTATTCATCTCAACAGATTAATACGGCGTATCCACTTCCATTGGATACGGCGTATCGATCATCTGATAAAATTCTTTTCTATTCTCGAACTTAAAGCCCAAATTTTTTATATATACCTTTCTTCGCTGGTTCTACTGATAATTTTCTGGATATTTTTCAGTAAGAATGACAAAGGTTATCAAAGGAGAGTTCAAGAAAATTAAAGATGTTAAGGTCAAAGATGTTTCGCTCACTTGCGATACACCACTTGAAATTTTCAACAAGGAAGTCAGTCGATTAAGCGAAATGGATAATGATTTATTCACATATAAAGTTAAAGTTACCAACATCCCATGTAACTCGAAAATAGATGATGATTCGGAGCATGAAGCTGATGACGACATGGGGTATGATCCGTCTGATGTTGCATTTATTGAATGGCTGGCATCAAAAATTTTCAACTACAAGACAATGGATCATTATACTATGAAAGCATTATGGAATTACTGGATCAGAGGAGATGATGAAGTAAAGCTCACTGACGAGGAATCTTCGGATGATGAAGATGAAATTGGTGAAGTCTTTAGAATCGACATTAATATAATTAACTACAAGACACCTCTCTGTTCAGCATTCAACGAATTTAATTACCTTCTCAAAGTAGATCCAGACTTACTTATAAAGGATATTATGGGGTTTAAGACCTATGAAGATTACAAAGACGACTGGATCTACGAATGGAATAAAGATGTACCATGGGTGTACGACAAGCCATGGCTTGATAAAGGAATATGGAAAGAGCCAACACCAGTCAAACATACATACAAGCCTTTTAATTATAAGGCTGGATGTTCGGAATGGCCAATCTGTAGTTGGAGAGATGATGGATACTGTAATGGAGGAAACTTACCCGGAACTTACATTATTGGAAACCAACTCCATTATCAAGATTACGAATGGTATGAAGCTTTGGAAGATTATGAAATAAAAAATGAGGCTTTAAGAAACAAATCTATCATGGAAGGATTTATCAAGTATGATAATGATGAGTCGCATTCCGAACAAACGAAACGATGAAACATATATGCAAACTATAATTATGCTTATGAGATAAATCATGAGAGAGAAGAATTATGTGAAGTTCGTGATTCGTTGGTATGCAATGTAAGGAGATATATGATGATCAAATATTTTTTCAATAATGATGATGAGTATGTTGCTATAAAAGAAGACGAATATGACGATCTTACTATCATAAGAAAAGAGGCATGCATAGCTTACCAAGAAATCTTTCGGATAGTGGACAAAGGATGGATGGTGACTAGAGTTGAGTAAAAGAGGAGCTGAAGAAAAGTCTAACTTAAAGAATTCGCTGTAAACAAAAGTGCTTCCCGGGAGACAACCCAGATTGTTATTTAATTTTGTTATCGAGTTTGTCTTCCCATACATCAATACGGCGTATCCGCCCCATACCATACGACGTATTGAATCTTTAGACTTTATCAATATTTATTTTATTGTACTTTAAAAACATTATTGTCAGTTCTAGTAATACGGCGTATTCATTAACCTGATATGACGTATTCACCAGACTGACCCGTATTTAGTTTGTTTAGTTTAGTTTAAATTAACCGTAGATACCAAGATAGGAATGCACCTGTTTTTCCTATATTTTTTTACAGGACCTCATGAAAGAAATATCAACAAAGTTAGTGGAATGCATATTTTCTGGAATTCTATGTGTGTGTTGTTTGTGCTAGGATTCAGACACTTTTCCAGCACACAATCTCGCTCATAAACGCAACTTGGAGAATCTACCGAGCAAATATTAAGGGAGTTTCTCATTCTAATTCTTTTTAAATTCTCGTATTTAATGTTTTATATATACAACGAGGACGTTGTATAATTCAAGTGGGG
This sequence comes from Tanacetum coccineum, assembly GCA_026074375.1. Classification (NCBI taxonomy): domain Eukaryota; kingdom Viridiplantae; phylum Streptophyta; class Magnoliopsida; order Asterales; family Asteraceae; genus Tanacetum; species Tanacetum coccineum. The sequence goes on along the minus strand of BQNB010052840.1, from coordinate 26,221 downwards.
GGATAGAATTAGAATGTTTACTTGTCCTAATTTTCACATTAAAATGCTTAATTATGCTCAAATTTAAAAAAATTTCAAGCATACTTTTGTGAAATTACTTGATACATAACCCGCACACAATAACCCTTGTTAGATATTCTGAGGATTTAGCCTTTCCATTTCCAAATGTTTACCCAAATTCCACAAAATATGAGTGTGTCAGTGATGTTGTAGACTTTAGAACTTGGCTTGGTATATCACTCGAGACCACAGTGATGAGTACTATGGATTTAGATGGAGTAACTTGTTTAAATTGCTAAATTTTAGGATTACACCCAAATCGCCTTTACATGTTGCTTATTAACTAACTACACCGGTTAGTTAACCTTCCGTTTAAACCCTTTCCACTCTCATCTTTAGAGTGATGATCCACTAGAACAACCCGTAGAGCCAATCCATTAGGAATTTACACCAACTATTTGTTTCGTTAAACCTTTACACCTTAACCTACCATGTTAGATTAAGTTTAATTTACAGTTGCTAGTTGCTTAAAGTGTAAAGTTTGTATTTCTCGAGTCTTGTGTCATTTTCTATCTTTGGTACGGTTGGAAATTTGCAGATTGCAAATAGGAATGTATATTAGTAGTCAAAGCTCGTGTGATTTTACTACCGTCACAATTATTGGTGAGTCCGAAGACGAAGGAACTATCAAAGGAATTATCCGAAATTATTATGATCGTGAAGATGGTGAAACTACACTGAGATTTGAGGTATTTGTCAAAGAAAAATCAAAAAAATGAGAAAAATACAAAAAGAGAAAGAAAGTTTGAAGATAATCGTTTCGCAACTACCGAAGGAATTACACGAAGGATCGATTATTCGGTTAAACGTCTAAAAAATCAAGGATGTAAAGTATTGTTGTAACCTTTGCCCTTTTTGTGTTTTGAATATTTCATATATAGTCCTTTGACTATTTGACTTTTGTTAGTTTATTAATATTTTATACCGTGTTGACGATGGTGATTTTTATAAGAATCGTGGTGATTTTATGAGTATTGTGATGAATTTTGGTTTATGATGATTAATAATCCCTTTTGAAAAGTATTATTGTGTTATTTGTATTCCGGGTGGTTTGACCCGTGAATTTTAAGAAATGCCGAAAAACGAGTTCGACACGTCCGTTAATGTCCAATTTGAGTTTTAAAGGGTTTAAATATGTCATGTGAATACTCTAGGTTAATGGAAAAGTATTTTTAAAGTGAATAAAAATGCTAATTAACTTTGGGGTAAATTTTACGGTTGAGTTTTACAAGCTTTTAAGTGATTTCGACACGAAAAGAAAGGCCCGAGACCACTTAGGATCCCGTGGCAGGTTATGGGAAGTGTAGGGAACAAAATGGCTAAATTTTAGCAAGTATGTCCCAAGGTGTGCACTTATATTCATTTTCACCTCATTTCTACTCATTCTTATCATTTTCAAAAAATCAAAAACACGCACACTTGTGTGTGTATATTCGGCCGAACTCAACACAAACAAGAAACACATAAATTTTTGAAGATTGATCAAGAAAACATGAAGAAATAAATATTTGGGATTGATTTTAGTGTTCACGAAGGGAGATCTATCATCTCCTTAAACAAATTTTTGGTTGTGCGGTTCGTGTCGAAATTTACAATTTGAGATTTTCTTTTTTGTTTTTCAAATTGTAAATTTCGTTTGTCCTTTATGGGTTTATTTGATGCATAGATGTTAGTGTACAAGATTTTCGTTGTGAAAATCGATTTTTGGAAACGAATTGATGATTTAAGTGTTTGGTTTCGTGTGGGTATAAAAAGAGAAAGATGGGGGTTTTTGTAGTTTTGAGTGTCGTCGTGTAGGTTGATAATATATGATGGCTAGAGTGTTATTTTTGATAGGAGCTTGTTATAGCTTATTCGGGCTTATTTTTAAGCTATTTCTTGGCTTATTTGGGCTTATATGTCACGTGTGGTTTCTCAAAATTACTAGAGAAATGATTTTGATTATTTTTGTGTTATAGCGTTTGTTGTGGACTATTTTTGAGGCTTATGGTAGTAACCAAAGGCGATACGTAGCTTATTTTAAAGCTTAATATACGTATTTTGAGTTTATGGACTCACGGTCCAATAAGTCCATTTGAGCCGCGGCTTAATGGGAGGGCTTATTGTGGTCCGGATTATTTTTTACATATAAGTATATACTTATATATGTAAATGGACCTTGATTTTGGACTTGGATTATATTTTGGACTTATAAATGTCCTAATGGACCTTGTTGGGCTTTTAGGCCCAATACGCGATATATAGTAGTTATGAGAATTTTGACGGACTTTTGAAAGTGGAAATGTATTTACGAAGTGATGTTGAATGATATATTTTGAAGAAAAGTGTTGGTAAGTGATAAAGATTGAGATTTTGGAATTTTGTCAAAAAGTGTCGAATTTGTGAAAATTTATGAAAATAAGGATTGAAACCTTAGAAAACGTTGTATGAGCGTACGAGTCATGTCGAAATTTCATAAAAAGTTTATACTTAGAAATTTTCTTTAAAACATGATTTTTGATTTAAATAATAAAATAATATTTAATTATTTTTTTTATTTAATAAATTCACTAAAAGACGAAAATTTTATTTTTTTCTCAAAACTTCTCTAATGTGTTTATTATGAGTAAACGTTTCGTTTTCAACCGTATAATGATTATTTTGAAGTGTTTAAGGTGTACCGAATGGACTTGTCGAGGTATATTTATAATTAATAATTATAAATATTTATTATATTACTTATCTATTTACGCTAAATAGTATAAGTATGTATTATCGGAAAATGAGATTGATATGATTGTGGAGATAAGTTGTCAACCATCACACCATTAAAAATTGATTTGGGAAATTGTACAACGTGTCTAAACTCTATGCATCAAACGTAAAGATTGTTTTGGAATTGGATGATTAAATTAGGATAGTGTGCGGGCGTCATTGCATTTACTTGTGTGATTGAGATTGGGTAGCTAAAGATTTGCTTGAGGTGAGTTCTCGTAGCCCCACTTTTTTTACTGGTTTTTTCGTTGGGGGAAAATGATACTTAAATGTGGTTTGAAATGTTTTGAATTGAATTGTGAGAAATGTGATTTTGTTTTTGGGACAAGTTATGTGCTTATGACTGCTATGTGGATATTATGTGATGCATGATTGTTTGAATCGGTTGGGTACGCCTACCCAGTGTTTGTGAGATTATTGGATCGGATAGGTACGCCTACCCAGTATTTGTGTGAATATTGCAGCGGATAGGTACGCCTACCCAAGTTTGTGTGAGGTCCTGCCCTAATATTAGTGTTCCAGCTGGTAGGCCCTTTAGGTGCTTAAGTGACATATGGTTATTGATTAGCGGCGATGCTAGAGTTGTTTACATATATTTACTGTCATATAGCACTATTGTCCACTGTTGAAGTTTTGGCACACCTTTTGGGTTTAAGGTCAAACCTATTAGCTCACCAATATTATTGTTGACGTTTTCAAGTCACCAACATTATTGTTGACGTTTTCGAGTATCATTTTCAGGTGAAGTAAAAGAAGAGTAGTTTGGTGATTTATAGCAGACTTAGAAGTATCCCATATGAATTTCGTTTGAAGTCTTGCTTGCTTATGGTTTGATTCTAGTTTTGGATGTTTTGGATAAAGTTTGGATTATGGTCCCCTATGCGGGCGTATGAATAATTGTAAGAGATTGTGGATTTTAGTTGCGATTGGGACATCACTTGAGTTTGTTCAAGGTTGATGGTCTTCATAGCACTTGGAGTTTATGCAATGTAGTTTTCTCTATTTTATCTTGTGTTATGATTGATCATTATGTTGCATTCCTAAGTTTTCGCCATTGTCGGGGTGTGACAGATTGGTATCAGAGCCAGTTTATAGAGAACTAGGTGGTTTTGCCTAGACTATAACCTAAGATCCGTTGTTTAGTTACGTATAGGATCTATGTGCGTGGTGTCCCGTTTTTTTGTTGTTGCCTTTGGTGTGATCATGGTTTGGTGCCTTATTATGTAGTCACTCAAATGGGTGGGCTCAATATTGGACTAATGACGGACAAGGGGACAGAATATAAGTCGTGTGGGCAACGTAGTTATAAGCGTATCACAACTCACTCATACTTGATAATGTTGTTCACACAAATCGATGTTGACACCGTAGGGTGGTGTTATGTGTATATCTGTATATATATAGTAAGATATTCTATATATATGTGTGAGTCTTCCCACTTACCTAACGTTGCCTATGTTCTCTCTCGTGTGGATAATGCCGCCAAGGGTGATGACCCGAAGTGCTGGCCGGCTCTACTTGCAAATCACTTGGAGGGGGAAGGGTAAAACCGCAAGTAAGTAGAAATGGAAGGGGTAGAAGACCTAGGGAAGGTAATGATGAGCGTGTTGATGAATTGAATGGTCAAGGAAATGACCAGGGTTTGGGAGCTAATAGGGTGTAGAGGGAGTCAATGGGAATGTAGAGGGAGCCAATAGGGGTGCACCCGACTTCTTAACGATTATTGCCCAGCATCTGCAGAACCTCTTACCCGCTGTGTTGGCTCAGGTTAGTAACCAAGAGAATGTTGGAAATCAAAATGTAATAGTGGTTAATAAGAACGTTCAGGAGAACGTTGGGAATGTGATAGTGAATGAAAACCGGGTAGGTTATTCATATAAGGAGTTTTCAGCTTGTAACCCTAAGGAATATGATGGTAAGGGAGGTGCTATAGTTCTTACTCGTTGGATTAAGAAAATGGAGTCTGTGCATGATATGAGTGGTTGTAGTATTAACCAAAAAGTGAAATACACTGCTGGTTCATTTGTGGGGTATTTAGGCTTTAAATGTGGTAGAACTCTCAGATTTGCATGCTAAGCCGGGAAGTTACTGTTAGTATGTCATGGAATAACTTTAAGTTTATGATGATACAAGAGTTTTGTCCTAGTCATGAGATGAAAAAGTTAGAATCTGAGTTGTGGAATCACATCATGGTTAGGGCTGGCCATGCTGCGTATACTGATAGGTTTCATGAGTTGGCGGGGGGGGGGTTAGTCCTCATTTGGTGACTCCTAAAGAGTAGGCTGATGAGAGGATATGTTTATGGCCCTTGTCTCACAAATCCGTGGGATGGTTGGCAGCAACGGATCAAAGACTATACAGAAGGCGGTTTCCGGTGCAGATTTCTGTGCACTGACTGAGACTGTTAGGAATGGAATAATTATGAAGTTTGTGAAAAGATGAAAGAAATTTAGGGGAACTTAGCAAGGATAGAGGAAGGGATGATAAAAGGGACTAGGACTGGGAATGTTTTGCTATCACAGTAAACCCTGTTGGAAGAGAGAAGACGGGTACTTGGTCCAAGTGTACCACCTACAACTCCTACCATGCACCCGAAGGGCCTTGTCACACATGCTTCAACTGTAACCGCCCATGTCATTTGGCAAAGGATTGTAGAGGTGTGCCGAGGAATATGAATCCTGTCAATGCTAGAAACCAACTGTTAGAGCATGTTATGAGTGTGGTAGTACCGACCATGTCAGGTCAGCTTGCCCTAGATTGAATAGAGCACAAGAACCAAAAGAAAATCGTCCAAATTAAGTTGCTGCTAATAACGGGGGTCAGGGTTGTGGAAACCAAGGGAACCAGGCTAGAGGTTAGGCATTCATGTAGGGAGCAGAGGAAGCTCGCCAGGATCCGAACATTGTGACATGTACGTTTACTTTGAACAATCATTTTGCCAATACCTTATTTGACTCTGGTGCCGACTATAGTTTTGTTTCCACTAACTTCATACCTCTGTTAGGCTTAGAGCCCAGCGAATTAGGTTTCAAATATGAGATTAAGATAGCTAGCGAGCAACTAGTAGAGATTGATAAGGTTATTAAGGGTTGCAAACTGGAAATCAAGGGTCATGTATTTGACATTGACTTGATACCTTTTGGACATAGGAGTTTTGATGTGATTATAGGTATGGACTGGTTGTCTAATTATAAGGCTGGATAATTTGCCATGAGAAGGTAGTGAGGATACCACTACAGGATGGCAAGGTGCTTAGAGTAGTGGGAGAGAGACCGGAAGAGAAAGCGAGATTGTTGATGAGTGCTAAGGCTAGTGATAAAAAACAAGAAGAGATTATTATGGTTAGAGATTTTCCTAAGGTATTCCCAGATGATCTATCTGGATTACCGCCTATTCAGGAAATTGAG
>BQNB010052840.1:0-15000 GCA_026074375.1 Tanacetum coccineum | reverse complement strand
AATGTGTAGTTGTGGTTTCTTCTCATCATTCTAATTTTAAGTTTCTTCTCATTTGATCCTTAGGGGGTGTTTACTAAATTAAGTGATAATAAATAAGGGTCTTAACTAGCCACTTATTTGGGAGACTCTAGTTTTAATGAGTCCCCCAATTATGAGGCATTAAGGGTTGAACTCACTCATTAAGTGAGAATAAAAGAAAAAGAAACACCCTTTACTCTCTATATATATATATATATATATATATATATATTTATATATATATATATATATATATATATATATATATATATATACATATATGTATATATAGATACATATATGTATATATAGATATACATATATACAGAACCATTTTTTATACAGAACCTTCAGAACCACTTTGAACCAAAAAGAATTTAGTGTATTATTAAATGTTTTTTTTATTTCAAAAGGGTATAATAATTCAAACACATTTTAATTTTTCTTTTTAAATTTTTTTAATTTAAAAACGTTTTTTATATTTCCTTGATTTTCAGAACTAATTTTTTTTAATTTTACACTTTTTCAGTATACATTTATTCAGAAATTAAGGTGCAAAAAAAAAAACAAACAAATAAAAAAAAAAACAACAAAAAAAAAACAACAAACAAAAACAAAAAAAAATAAATATACAGTAGGAACTACTACACTACCAGGAGGAACTACTACACTACCAGTAGGAACTACTACACTACCAGGAGGAACTACTACACTACCAGGAGGAACTAATACTCTACCAGGAATAACTATAATTACATTATCCAGATATTTATAAATGTTTTACAATTATAAATATGTTTTTACTAAAACGATTAGTCGGTGATTATGCTATATAGAATATTACGTGGTTATCAAAGTGCTATAATACTAGGGAGTTTCATAATGAGGCCTCTACGGATGGCGTATCGACGAGTTGTTGGATTTACGATTTAAAGTGTCTAAACTTCCCTCTTTACGTCATGTATGACCTATTTAATTATGATAGCCGAACGATAGTACCGACTTAACATACTATTAAGATTATATTTTATGTTATTATTAAAGTACTTGGTACTTATACGACCATATTTACTTAGTTGCGTTCGGATATTTCGTGATAAGGTTTTCTGCCTTTTACTCTGATTATTTCATACTTCACTCCTAGGTGAGTTCATAGCCCCATTTCTATCTCCGTTGTTTTATAAACTCTACGGGGCGGAATTTACATGCTTGTTTTTTATACAGACAAAAGTGTTATGTTTTAAACGGTATGGCATCCAGATTATTACTCTGCATATTATTGCATAAGTCTACCCTGTGCCATCTTAGTCCCCTAATATCATGAACCGTCAATTACTATTATAGTGAGCGCTAGTGTTGTGGATAGATTATCTGGGTCTAAACTAATCACCACCTTGAATTTCTGGTCACAAGTTGATCATGGTGCATTTTAACATTGAGAATGAACTTGTAGGCTGTTTTGGCAGACACCCTACCCACTTGGGGCAAAAACAGTTAAGGCTTCGGGGTCATGAGCTTAGTGCAATAATACATGTTTTTGGACTTCGGAATATGTACTCTAGTCCCTCCATTACTTAAAATCTTTGGTGGTCATCTCTTTTATCTTATTAAACCTATGCAATTACTCAACCTTTGTGTTGACCTTTAGCATGTTTAATTTCAGGTCCTCAGATATAAGCTTGGATGGGAGCCGTGATGGATATCGATGAAAACGGATTCTGTGTTTTAATTAATTCGAGCAACTTTATCTATGAAAACTTATTGTCGTCTTTTGGAGTATTAAGCTTTTGTTTAAAGACTTTGTAGTATGTCTTTTCTTTGTCAATACTTCTGGGACCTAATGTATAAACTTGATTTTGCTTGTTAATGCATCGAATGTTCTTGTTTAAAACGCCATTTTTAGGTCGTTTCCTATATCTTGATTGTTGTACTTTGACGTAGCACCCCATTGTTACCATTCCGCTGCATATCAGATTTTGGGGGTGTTACAGATTGGTATCAGAGCCACTAGTTATAGAGAACTAGGTCGTTTTCAAAACCTAGACTATGACCATGTTTGTTCAATAATTTAGAGTCTCTCCTTGTTTTATCCGATATCCGCACGCGCTTGCTCCCAGGTAACTTATATGCTCTCTTTTGCATCTCTACTTCTATTACATGGGTAACAAGCATTTAATACTTGACTATGATTTCGCTCTCTTATGTCTATCATATACGTCCTATTTTTTTACTTGTATATCCGTCTTGTTATATAAATATGATCATTCAGTTTTTGTGTACAATCCTGATTTCTCATTTTACTCCCTTGAGCGTCAATGCTGGTATTATATAAGGATACCTATACATATGGGCTAATTTCTTCTTGATCTCTTACGATTAACTTCCACCATTTACGCGACTTTACTTTATTCCCTTTTGTGTATCGAAATTTCGCATAGTTTGTAAATTTCACTAGTTATTTTACCATTCGACTCCGAGTTGGAACACTCTTCTTATGCTTTTGAATCGCATATTTTGTTTAGTGATCCGTCGTTTTAAGTCTTCCAGTTGGTTGGAGTACGACAATTAACTTGTCACCTCATACGTGTCACTTTGGAGCACCTACCTTTAGAACACGACTCTTTACGTTCATTTTGTTGATTGAATAATTATTTACATTCATCTTCTTTGACTACTTATGCGTTTGTTCGGATATTCTTTATACTTGTTATGACCTATCGCTTTACAAACAATCTCGATGTCAACCTATAAACCATTTTGTTATCACCCTATGAGCTACTTCACGTTCACTTTATTGACTATTTCATTACGTTATAAAACTATTTGATACATTCCATACATCATACTATTTTGACGAAAATGAGCATTGCGTCGTTGCCTCAGTATTACATGCCTACTCACCTATGTTTATTTGGTGCATAGATGATTTCCTATGATTCTAAGAAGAACCATGTCATGCTAAGAGTAGTCACCTTAAAACCTACACCTATTCATCAAGACCAATTCTGAAAGAAATATTCGAATCTTTTCTCTGAACCCATACCTTCTTCAGGTGTTGCAACCTGAGCCTTGAGGACAAGGCTCCTCTAACCGGAGGAGACTGTAACATTTCGTATTTTTAGGTCATTTTATGACGTCATTTATTTTTTATTTTTTTTTTATTTGTTTTTTTTTTTTTGTCATTAGTTTCACTATTTAATTTTTTTGTTCTATCTCGTACGCAGTTTACTTTTAATTCCTTATTTCATAGTTAAAATCGCGTAAGCTCAAAAATCAACATTTAAGTAACGGACGCCAAACAATAAAGTTTCGTCAATCAGGTTAAGCAATTATTTTGAGAATAATTATTAAACGTTTCACAAGTTCTTTATCGGTTACGTGAAGTAGTTTACGTTTCGCGATAAATGACATTTAGGTTTTCCGGAACCTAAATCATTGTCCCTTATAGGATCTTTGGATTTATTCAAAGGACTATTAGTCGTTCAAGGCTCATTCAGATCCTGTTTATAAGGACATACACATATGATTATACAAGATAACAAATACTTTACAAAATAACCAAGACATTACAAGTATACTTTATAATAAAACTACACTTTACTTTTTTTTATACAAAAGTTTACTTACACATTTCTTTTATAAATACACAAGTAAACATACAAATTAATAAGAAAATTAACTAGGAAGCACCACCCTTGATTTCATGGGATGATTCCCATTAGGAGGAACCAAGAGACCAAGGCATTTAAGCCCTTGTTTCCCTCCTCCCTTGTCCCCTTGACCCACGGCACATGACCCCCCCCCCTTTGAATTTTCTTGGTCAAAGTATGCAACTAACAAATATCTCTTCATTTCTCCTATAAATACACATGCATATGTGAAGTTTACATACACTCTTGGTCAAAAATCATTTTCTTTCTCTCTTTTGTATCCTAAAACCCACGGCCAAAATAACAACCATAAGCAATCCATACAACCCTTTACACATCAATCCTAAGGCACACTAAAGTGTTTGCAAGCCTTGGATCATCATTTGCAAGTATTAAGGAAGAAAAGGGAAGATTAGGGTTTCAAACCTAATCTTGGGTTTATAAGCTTGTAAGCTTTGGTTTTGAATCTAAACACGGGTTTAGCATTCATTTCTCATCTCATACATCATCCCTAAGGTCTCCCTAATTCCTTTATACTTTTTATTATCATTATTCTATGTGTAATATGTTATTTATGGCTAAATCACCACTTAGGACTTAAGAAATGAAAATCACTTTAGGAAAAGTGATGACCAAATCTTCCCAAGTCGTATCCCGACGAAGCGTGAATTGAGAATCGTGGTTAAGTTTGTAATCGCGTGATTTGAATAGTTAAAGATTGGGTTTTGGATTCTATTTCTACTAATGCAAAAACAAATGAAGGCAAGCAAGCAATAAAAATGCAAATCTAATTTATAAAAGTCCTAAATGATTAAAAATAATTTAAAAAAAAGAATTATATTTTTTGAGTTTTATTTTATTTATTATGAATTAAAAACAGATTTAATCTATAAATATTATAAAAAAATATTAAACTAATTTAGAAAAATCTGAAAAAATCACGAAAAGTACTTTGAACTAATCTAATCCTAGGAATAATAAAACTCGTCCAACAGCTTTTCTCAATACGCTGGAAATAAGCCTAAAAGGGCTGAAAGCTTAAACTGCAAAAAAGGTTTAAAAGAAAAGTGGTGTGAAGGTATAACGAAAAAGACCCATGGGCGCAGTGTTATGTATGTGTGTGTGTGAAGGTAAGGTCGCAGGTTCGAGTCCTGGACCTTACTTTTTAGAATTTTTTTTTTCTTTTGGAAAAAGCTGAATTATAAGCAGAAATAGGAAACTTAAAAAAAAGAACTTTTGACAGCACTTGAAAATGAGCTAGAAAAAGCACAAATTAAGGTGACAAATTTGGTTTTTAAGCTAAATGACTATTTGTTAAAACTGGTTGGCTTTTTAAGATTAAATAAGCAACAAGAAAATCAAATAAGCTGGAAACAGACTTATACCTAACCCTAATAAGCACTAATGACTAATAATGAGCAAGCAAATAAGCTGAAAAAGCACTAAAAAGCATAAAGACAGTAGACTCAAAAAAGACAGTTTGGAATTTTTTTGACAACTTTAAGCTAAGCTAAAGGACAATTAAGCATTTTCAATAAGCTAAAAATTAAGATTCTAAGAACACATATAAGCAAAATTAAAGCAAACATACTAAAGAAATAAGCTAGAAAATGACTTATGAAAAGACAGCTAAAACTACTATTTTTAGCTTTTTGAAAAGAATAAGAGATTTGCAGCTTATTTTAAAGGCTCAAAAAACAAATTTTAAAGCTAAAACCTAAAAACATATTAAGATTGACCTGTAAGCTACCAGAATAAGCAAAAATTAAGCACTAGAGAACACTATTAAGCTATGAAAATGACTTATGAAAACAGCTGATTACACTAAAATTATGTTTTTAGTTTTTTTTTTCTTCAGGATTTTATAAAAGACTAAAGTGGCTTTTGCAGCCCTATTTTTAAGCTAGTAAAAGATGTTTAAATTCTAAAATAAACTCAAACAGATTGAATTTATACTACATTAAGCTTATGCTATCAATATCAAACCCTAAAACAACTATTAACTAACCTAAATTTGAGATCTAAAATTGACTTTTAACCTTAAAAACTAAAACAATCACTTTGACAGATTGTGACATAAATCTCACAAGACAAATGCACACTTAACCAAAACTTATTTTGCTGCATAATGAACCAAAATAAAGCATAATACAAGACCTCAAAAAAACTTTTAAGCAAAACTTAGATATAAACAGTTTGAACAAGTTTTAAACCTATAGATTCTAAGATTTGATAGAAACCACCTTTAAACTGATTAGTAAACTATAAAACTTTTGAAAACAGATTATAAGATCAAGTTTAAGCTTAATAAAGTTGGTTTAATGACCAATGAGTGGTCAAACAACACTAACTTAGGTTAGTGCTGCTTATCCCAAACACCCCTTTAAAAAGTTAAAAACCATTTTAAGCTTGATTTCAAATGTTTTAAGCTAAGATTTTTAAAAACAGATAACAAACTAACAATATTAAGGTCTAATAAGCAGATTTCAACAGCTGATAAGCACTTATCAATAAGCTACTAACATAAGCAATTTTAAGCTAAATAGGACAGTTTTATTCAAAAACATAAACAAAGAAAGTTTAAACAATAAGCAAGCATCAATAAGCAATAAATAAACATAAATAAGCAGTAAAAGCAGAGATAAGCACTAAAATAAGCAGTAAATAAGCTAACAGTAAATAAGCTAAAATATGAAAAGTGAAAACTTACAAAACCCTTTGCTTAAAACAAGGGCATAAATGCTCTTAAGAACTTATCAACAAGCTTTAGCTTGTTTGAGAACAAGCTAGTATGGTCATATAAGCCCTTCCAAGTTTGGCTTATCTTCCAAGTTAAGCTGAGGTATTTTTAGGGGTAGACTTTTGGTGAAATTAGCTTAAATACTATAAGCTATATAAAAGTTTATATTGCTTTAGTAAAACAGTTTAAACAAGAGCTTATATGAGCTTATCAAACCATTTTCAAAACACATAATTCATTAACATAAAAACAGAATTTAAAAAAAAACTTACAATTTCATTAAACCTTAAAACTGAATACAATGTTTTTGAAGTAAAATACAATAATAAGCTAACATAAACTACTATAAGCTGAAAAATACAATAATAAGATTAATTAAAAGCTAGATCCCTAATCTGTGGCACAATGGCCTCTATTTATAGATGAAAGAGGAAGGTTCTAGGTCTTTAAGTGTGTTTCTTCTATGAGAGGGTTTGAGAGTGCTCTCCAAACCTTCAATCTTAGCCCTTGAATCTATTTTATCTTTATCTCAGCCCTTGATTCTTGTCCATGTCCCATCAGCCAATCAAAAATCATAGGATTGCCAAGGTGTCTTGTCATTTCTTGGGAGAATAGGTTAAATGGGGTTGTCGGGTTAAAGGAAGAAAAGGTTAAGGGTGTTTGTCAGGTTGCAAGGTAGAATGATAAGGATGGGTGAATAGTGATGTTTTTGGCGGGTAAATGGTTTTAGTTGTTTGCTTTGTAACGGGGTTAGGGGTAAAGGGTAACGGGGTTAGGGTGTAAGGACTAATGGTGTAAACCCATAAAGACTAACTGTGTTAGTCCCTAAGGACTAACGGTGTAAAGGTTTTAACAGAAATATGGTTGGGCTTTTGTTGGGCTTGGTTAATTTAACTTTGGGCTTGGACTTTTATAAATGATTTAGGCTTATATCATTGGCTTTTAATTTAATAAATAAGCTTAATGGGCTGACTCGGCCTATTAACTTGGGTACTGGTTGGCCCAATAAGATGCTTATATCTTCGGCTTTGGTTTTTCGCGCTCTTTCTAATTCCGTGCTTGGTTTTGTCTGTTTTGGCTTCGTTTTTGTCCATTAGTGAATATCTAATACCTGCACAGTACACAAAGCAAAACAAACATATATCTGGAAATTTTATGTCCGTTTTTGGTCATTTAAGCTCGTTTTATTAGGTCAAAGGTATGTGTAATTAAGCACATACCAGACGACATTCAAAACGTTAATCTAAATTCTGAATCGGATTCATGGCAGTGGCTTCTTGGTAAGGATGGTGTTTTTACCATCGGAGAAACACGCAAACATATTGACAATGTTATTCTTCCTGTTATAGATTCTAGCACAAGATGGAATAAGTTTCTCCTAAGAAAGATAAATGTCTTTATGTGGAGGCTATCGTTAGACCGCCTTCCTCACCGTTTCAATTTGTCTAGACGTGGTTTTGATATCGACCCAATTTTATGCCCTGTTTGTTTAAAGACGACAAAGAATAAAGGCCATGTTTTCTCTACATGTGAGTTTGCTTATGATGTATGGAGTTTAGTTCGAATTTGGTGCGGTATTTCTAATCTAATATGAGTTCCCTTGAAGCATGGTTAGAGTGGATTGATGGATTCGCAAGAACCTCTGTTAAAAAGGAGCGGTTGTACGTGATAATTACGACTACGTCCTGGTATATTTGGAAGTTTCAAAATAGTGTCATTTTTAACTCTCACCCTATGAGGAAAAGTGACATATTTGATTATATTCAGTTGTATTCTTTTTCTTAGTTAAAACTTAGAGTTGCCAAAATGTTAAGTTGGCACTTTGTAATTTTCTTCTAGCTTCTTGTTAGAAGTTGTGCTATATATATCCTTTCTTTGTGCTGTTAAAAAAAATATAGTAGAGAAGAGTTTTTAAAATCACCTAACTTTTATCATTTTTCTTTTATTTTACAGATTCATACCAATCCTGATCTATAATTGAATCCCAATTTATTAGAAGGGAATTGGTGTGATTTTGTTGTCTTATCAGATGATAATAACGACTTGTCAACGTTAATTGTTAACCGTTATACGAAATACTTAACCACAATATCTCTAGGAAAAACTATTTGCCACTATAAAATCTCGTCGTTATGCATGGATACACGCTTAGTCTATCTTAACTTTAAGAGATTTTTTCTTAAAGACATAAATTACTTAAAAGTAAGTAAAGTTAATGGAAAAAATACCTTTAATAGTTATGCTTAAAAGATCAATTGTTAATCTAATGTTATGTTTAATGCTATGTATAATGTTTCGTTTTTAAATTTAAAATTTTGGTTATAGTTAACAAAAAATAAAGTTGACTTAATTTTTGTTTTAATTAAATTTCATATATAAAACATATTCTATATATGTAACACAATCACTTTTACTATCCATCATTTGTAGATTTGTAGAATAAGATGCATAACATAAATGCTCCAAATACCGTTGATGTTGTTCAACACGCTCTGACCTAGAAGTTTAAGTTTATGAATAAGTTGCATCGTTAGTTATTTCAAAATAGTTTTAAATTTGTATTTTTAGTTTCGGTAAATGTTTTTATACATTCGTCAATATTTTTATAATCGTTATCTGAGTTGAATTCTAGTATATTACAACATTTTTAATGGACTTTTCATTATTTGATGTTGTATGCATAAACGTTACATGAAACACTTAACTATAACTTCATAAATAGTTATTAACAACTATAAATTTTCATCGCTATGCACGAGTACTCGTTTAGCTATTATCACTACTAGAAAAACTGCCAATAGCAACGACCTGAAATTGTTGCTAAACCTCCTAATCTCGTTGCTTAATGGCATTAGCAACGATATTAGCACACACACCCTTCGTTTCTATATCATCGTTGCAAAGTGCAAAGTCGTTGCTAACTTCTTCGAATCGTTGCTAATCAGCAATGAAAATTGATGTCGTTGGCAAATTTACAATAGTGTAAAGTTGTTGCTAATATCCAATTTAGCTACAATCATTGATCGTTGCTATTTAGCAACGAACCATAATCTAGAAACGTTGTTCAATTTTGCCAACGAAAGCTAGAGGATGCAAATTTAGCAACAAAAGTTGTTGGTGAATTTAACTCTAACTGTCTGCGAACCCAAATCTAAAAACAGGGTAAAACTAGTATTTTATATCCATCCACACAATATAAGAACCAATACAAGATTCATTTACAGTATGATAGTTTAGCTACATTGGAAATTCTAAATCCAATACTCTATTAGACATTAACAAATTCACATTCATGCTAAAACTAATACAACAACAACATTTTGCATAGAACATATATAACTTGGTCGTCCACTTTAACGCATACTTTGAAAATCTAGAAAGTCGAGCAAGCATCCGCAATATGCCAAGTGTATTAGTGTATCTACAAAATAAGCATTGGTTTTTAATTATGGATTTATTTGTCTTGTACTCAACTAATCAAGTAATGAATAGAACTTTGCTCACTTGGTTGATTACTTCTCTAGGATATGCCAAGGCTAATCTTGAAAGTTAATTTCACTTGAAATTAAAGATAAAGTGAGAATGACCATGACACATCTGTGATAATTGAAAAATAAGTTAACCATAAGCAACCATAGCACATATAAAAAAGATACAACAAGAAAGATTTAAAGTTGTGTCCTATTTAGTGGAAATGTAAACAAGATACAAGCAAGGCAAATACCAAATGCATTATTAGGAATTTTTATTTTTGTTCAAGTATGCTCCTTTGGGACCGCCTTTATGAATGGATGTTTCATCTACATTTAGATGAATCATACAATTAGATTGCTATTAGAAAGTACCATGAATAAAATAAAATTATACATAAGAAGGAATATACCTCTGCAAGAGTCTACCACATTAGTTGCGGCTAAAGTTGCTGCATTTGCAGCTTATGTTGCATTGCAGCAAATGTTTGGGATTGAAAAGAAGGTGGTGATAATGAATTAGGCTTCATTGATAACGTTTGAGGTACTGACAATGTATAAGGTGGTGTTACTGGTAGTGGTGATTGAGGAGCCAACACTTATGATTTGCCAAATCAACAGGCACTTTTCCCACTTGTTGCTTTGGATTGACCCTTCTTTCCATCTATCATGTGATAAACAAAGACACTTGCCAAACACGAACTTAAAAAACAAACATAAAAGAAACAATTTATGTTCAACCACCAGTGACATTCTTTTGAAGCTACCCATCAACCAAATACTATATCTTTAGGCTACTTTAGATTGCAGATATTTTCTTGTTAAGCTATTTATATTTGATATATTTACTAACATCCCTTGTTAATGACATCAAAATAAAACTAACATAAAGAAGTTGAGACTAAACACCAAAAACATATCAACATTCCTTTATTGCCACAACAATTGAGTTTAGAGACTAAAATTGGAACATCTAAGACACAAAATCAAGAAAACACACAAGTGAGATCTCGGGTTTAATTAAACATGTAACACACAATCATAAAACAAACGAGGAAAATCAGCAAAAATTGACCAAAACACAAGCATATGAAATGGAAAATCAAGCAAAATCGATGATAAAATTAACGAGTAAAACCTAAGTAACAAATGAGATCTTAGGTAAAATTGAACATAAAAGCTACAATATAATCAAGTAACAAGAGAGTTTGATTATACCTAAAGTTGGAAGATGAGAGAGAGACAAGGTAAGATACTAACTCTTTGGGAATAATATAAGGGAATTCTTTTATTTTTTTGGCTATTCCCTTTTGTCCCCTCTTTCTCCCGCTTATAGTTTTTCATTTTCCCACTCTTGAGTATTCATTTTCTTGGTTTTGAGTTTTCATTTTTAATTATTGCTTTAATTGCAAAACTTGAAAAAAGTAAAAGTTGTAAATACAACATTACAATAAAAGTTTCAAAACTTTGCATAATAAATTAAGGAATATTAGTCACTTAAATCTATAACTCTAAACTCATAATGTTTTTTAAAAGTCCTGGATTATAGTTATAGTTCTAATAAATAAAAATTCAACGGTATCCACACTAGTCTTCCACGGGGTAATGGAGGAGGATGGATGTAGACAACCTTACCCATATCCGAAGGTAGAGAGGCTGCTTTTAGAGGACCTTCGGACTTGCAGGAGGTGAGGATTGAACCCTTGACTTCTATCTTTAGAGGGAAAGAGTTTTCTAACTGATCCAACCTTGCTCTTTATAGTTCAAATAAATATATATCTAAATTCGGGCTTTAACTCCAATATAGCTTTTAAATTCAAACTCTACAATTAATATACGTGCTTGAAACTCAACTTGGGCTTTAAAAATCAATCTCGATCTCAAATCGCATTGTAAAACTAGATCTCGATCTCAAATCGCCTTTTAAAACAAAACCTCGATCAAACGTAAATTTTAACTCATGTAGCTCGAGCTCGACCCGATAAAAGTCGAGTTGATTCCTAGTTCCGTGTCGATCTCAAATATCTCACAAGTGGTCTCGTCTTGTTTACACCCCTAATCTCATACCACTACCTCAACTGTGAACCACTACCACATTCGCCAAACTAAACCACCAAACATCATAAACATTCATATACAACTATGGCATGCTCGAAAATTTTAGAAAAAAGTTACTCCATTTGTCCCAATGGTCTATTACTAGATTTGAAAATTCTTGGATCAATTCAGTACCTATTGGTCTCTTATTAGTTTTGAATAGATCACAACTTAAGTGTATAGATAGTCCCTGAGTAAATGTACTCATTAAGTGATCTTCATGTTTCTTCAGAGACAAAGACAATTATGTTTACTAATTGATGTGGTTCAGTAAATAGAGTTCATGAACTAAAGAAGATAATGAAGTTAGTGATATTTGAAAATGTTTTACTGACTCCCTTTAATCTCCTCGAAGTATTCAAGCATTCAGATATCGGATAATTAGAAAAATATCTAAGTATCTAAAGGTATTTAAGAGGGAAAGTATAAGGGCCCGTTTGGTTTGACTGATTTAAGAGGGTATTCAGATTTAACATTAAACATTGTTGTTTGGTATGTGTTCGTTACTGTTTGGTTTGGGCTCAAAGTCTAAATTTTTGGCAACATGCAAATCCATAGTATGTACCTTCCTTTTGTGTCTGCATTCCAATTTTGTGGGCCCATATAAAATTTCATCCACTCATTCTTTGTATTATTATTTTTTATATGAATAATATTAATTTACATATATTTTTTAATTTATAATATACTTTTAAATATTATTTTCTCTCTCCTATATCAAATCCAAATCCAAATCCTAAACTAAATTTAAATCCAAATCCAAATCATAATCCTAAACCCATCCACAAACCAAACGGGCGCTAATAGTTGGTATAAAGGTGGAACAATTATCAAAATTGTTCCTTAAATAAAAATTAAACACAGCACAAGAATAGAAACATACAATGTAAGAGCACCACATAGTTAACCTATATAGTATGAGTTAACTAAAGCTCACAAGATCCACGATTGGATTGTTGTAAAACTCAAACTCGAATCAGGTCTCAACTCAATTAGCTTGAGCTCGACTTGATTAAAAGTCGAGTCGATTCCTGGTATTTTCCATATTGCCAAAACAATCTCACAAAATTTATGTGTAACGGGTACGTATGTACGTAAGTATATATTCATGTAATTTATTTCATAACATGACATAATGAGTTGTAGAGTCACACATTTGAGTAACATGATATAAATCAACACATGAGGTATCGTTATGGATCCTACTAATAATACTAGGAGTCTACTCTCTTATTGGTCAAACAAAGTCAAGGTCTTTTTGTGTGAACGATATTTCCCGTTATGGAATGATTTTCTACTAATCAAGCAAATCACTTGTCTTTATTACATTAGTGTAGTTATTAACTTGTTAATTGTGGATTAACAAGGTTTATAGAATTTTGATATTTGAATTTAAATTTTGAATCTTCTCACCACCTTTGCTTTGTCAACACTCAACCCACTAACTCTCCCATGTCTTCTCACTTTGGTTGGTCTCCACTCAAGGGACACACTTGTCTCCTGAGCTTGATCACCAATCAACACATGTCTATTAACATTATTTTGATCAACGCTTCCTCTTCAAGTTTCTCACTTTATCTCCTATTGAATTTAAAATTTGAATTACAAATTTGGATCCTATTTTCCCTTGCATGTCCTCTTCAAGTTTCTCACTTTCTCTCCCATTGAATTTGAAATTTGAATTACAAATTTGGATCCTATTTTCCCTCGCATGTCCTTATCCGAGTGTGGATAAGCAAGGGTGTATACGTCTTGTACCTTGGTGGTCAAGCCTCGACCGAGTGAAGATCAAGTTTGAGGTTTGGTGTTTCTTTGATAGATGCTTACTTCCGGTAAGAAGTGTTCGTGGTCTTAGTGGTATAAAGAATCATGAGATTTTTGTGGGTAGTCTTAGGTAGGTACAAATTCTTTCTTTGTGAGCACCGACCTTAGTGTATATCAGTGGAGCGAACTTGTTTGATTTATCCACCTTAAGGATTAGTACTAGTGAATAGTAAAGTCACAGATTCTTAACTAGACGTATGGATGATCTAAATCCCTCATCCTGAACCAGTATATATCATTGTATTTGTCTCTCTTCCCTTATCTATTTACATACTATATATTGGTTATTTACTTCATACCCTTATACGAGCTTTTAACTTAAGTTTTCTTAAACATAAAATAAATTGAAAGAACCATAATTACCCCCTCCCCCACTACGATTCTACATACTTCATGTTTACCAATATGACCTTTAGTTTATGTTCACCGTTATGACTTTCATCTCATTCCCATCACAATTCAAATCATCGAAAAGTTCAGTTTTTTACGCCAGACAAACACTCGCGATGCGGGTAGCTGCATAAATATGATTATAGATCTATCGAAGGTTACACACAAAGACAGGACCAAGGAATGATGATTAAGTAATTAAAAGTTATTAAAACATGGATAGAGAAAGAATAAAGTAAAGAAACGAAGAACAAATTAAGAATTAATGATAACACATCCTATGTTGGCCATAACTTTTTCAAAATCCGCATTCTCAAAAGCTTTTTAAATCTTGATCTTCTTTTGCAGCTTGATTCTTTAAATCCTTGTATGAAATCTTTATCTCTAAACTAGATCTTGAATGTAGATTTCAATCACATAATATTGCTAACGAAAGATCATGAATACAATATTATTAATTGAACATTTCTTGAAGATGACTTGAATTATTGACTTTATCCTTGAATCTTCATACTCTTTTAGCTCCCTGATGACATCAAATAACGTCACTTTATTAGCATCATTTATCCCATTTATATTGCTCGTTTTATATTGTTTTATATAAGATTTGATACTTAATTACTAATTTGTATGAATCTCAGTTATTATCGTGCATCTAGCGAAAGATGGATAAAAGAACGTGTTTTAGAGCATAAATAATGAAGTTCGAGAAAGTCTACTAAATATGAACAATACAGCGTATCATTCTAGCCAGATACGCTATTTCTCAAGACTTAGACAAGATCAAGACCATTGCCTGACTTTGAAGAAT
>BQNB010052839.1:20000-38617 GCA_026074375.1 Tanacetum coccineum | reverse complement strand
TTGAGGCTGCTCGAACAATGCTAAGCGCCGCTAAAGTTCCTTTGTTTTTCTGGGCTGAAGCAATTGCAACATCATGTTTTACTTAAAACCGTTCACTTGTAATTCCTCGACATGAGAAAATACCTTACCATATCATCAATGCCCATAAACCGTCAGTTAAGTTCTTTTACATCTTTGGTTCTCTTTGCTATATCGTCAGAGATGGTGAAAATCTTTATAAAATGAAAGAAAAAGGTGATATTTTTGTTAGGTATTCTACTCAGTCAAAGGCTTACAGGGTATTTAGACAAGAGAACAATAATAATAGTTTGAAACAATTCCATTTGGTTAACTTTGACGAATTGCCTTCAATTAGCGTTATATCACGTAGTACTGAACCCCGGACCACATGTTCGAACAACGAGATACGTGAACAATAACAGTTTAAGTCTCGGTCCACAAAGTCAAGAAAATGTTCCTCAAGTTGCTGAGACAGTAACAACGTCAAATGAGCTGGATTTGCTATTCGGCCCTTTGTTCGATGAATATTTCAATGGAGAAAATCAAGTTGTTTTAAAGTCTTTTGCTGTCACTACTACTGATGCATCAAATAAACGTCAACAACAACCTGAAACAACTTCATATCCACTTCAACTCAAGCTAACTACTGTACACTGCTAATAAAACTTTCGTATTTGTAAATATTTTTGATTTCTCTTTATTTTTTATTTATAAAAAAATTTGAAAAAAAATATAAAACTAACAAAAAGAAAATAAAAAAATATAAAACCTAGAAAAACAAAATATAAAATCAGAAAATTTTTCAAAAATACCAAAAAGAATCTTATCGACATGTCTCTTGGAATCGATAACATTTACGTACCTAGAAATGTTGATTAACATCGATACGGGCGTGTTTAGAAAAAAATTGTAAAAAAAGGTTTTGTTTTTCCGAGCAAGAGTTTCAATGCTTTCAAACATGTCATTTTTAAAATTTTTTATAATGACTTATGGATACATTTTTCCAGTGCCTAACTCAACTCGGTCTCCGAATGTAATAGGGAAGTGTACGCCTTCAGTGTGCCATACTCTAAAAATAGAAGAGAAGTCTTCTGTCATGTGTTTTCAAAATCGTTGAACACAATTTTTCAAAAAGAACTTTCAATGTCAAATTGTCTACAATATAATTTGTGGTATTTTTCCATAAAAAGTGGTATTTGTTAAAATTGTGTGTTCAACACTCCCTTCCTCGAATAAATTTCAAATGTGCGGTACTTACAATGTCATGTTACATGGATAATCTTCTGAGGGGGAGTTTTTTCGAAAAACAATGCTTTAATGTTTTTGGATACTCTTCTTAAATGCTTTGGGTATTCAAAACATTTAAACTAATCTTAATAACAAATTTGGAATAATAATGTCTACTCAATAGATTAAATGTTATAAGATGAATTAAATGGTTGAGCTCGCATTTTTTAATAATTCTACAATGTCAACTCATACTCTTTCAAAATTGTGTGCTCACCAATGCTAACTTTCAATTTTATATTCATTTTACAACTTGGTATCATTTTATTTTAATGTCAAACATATGTAAAATTGTGAGGGAGCAAGTTCATCTTCCAAAGAATTCATGCAATATCATGGTATAATTTTTCTCCTCATGGAATTTTTCATGTCAAATTTTAATCAATTGGTATTTCAAATACTAAGTGTTTTATTATTTAAAATAAGGGGAGAAAATATGATTAAAATATGATATAGAAGAATGTGATCTTTAAGACTCTAAGTGCAACTCTTTCCTTCATGTGCTAAACAATTTCGAATCTCAGAGCACATGTGTAGAGGGAGTATTTGAAAATAACAACGTCAGAAAATGGTTTTATGGTTCGATCTCATACCCAACAACCTATTAATTTCATAATGATTCTGAAGTCATAAGGTGGTTAGGTTAGGAATAAGTCCTACGATCCAACCAGAACCGGAGGGATCTACCCAAGGACATCCCATAGTTAGAAATAGCAGTCCTTAGGTATGATTAGAGATGAATGTGTATAAGGGAAGAATGCCGACTAAGATTGAGCTAACACTGGAACAATCACAACAAGGTGTGAGTAATGACGTCTCGATAAGCATTGAAGGGGTTAAAAAATGAAAAAGAAATGTATGGATAAAGGAGGAAAAGAAAAGAAGCCCTTCCAAACAACTAAGGCAAAAACCGGTCAAACATAATCTAATCAAAACTCACAATGAAGAATGTTGATATTGAAGGAAAGTCCGTCATGTAGCCCAGATGATTGCAATGCACAAACCCTTCCCCATACATATCTTGGATCTCTCAAAGAAAACTTGTCTCATTTGTCACGGAGATACACACGTTTATCTAATGACATCTCAATCTGCACTCCGAGATTGTTAAGTATTGATAGGTGGCAGTCTGTTCCACAGCCTCCGATTACTAAAACCAAAAGTGCACAAATCGAGTCTATCCCTAGACCAAAAGAGATCATAGTATAAATCTCATTAGGACACAATGTCAAAAACACTTGTTGAACACTCCATAAAAAGTTCATAAAGTTGTAACAAAGATGTCCTAGCGCAAAATCCTTGAGATCTTGTCATAACATCCATCCGAGTGATACTTAAGTATTCACTGTGAAGATGGAAAATCCCTGTCTTGAGCCAACATCAAACAAGCTCTTGGTAGGTGACTTGCA
The DNA here is from genome assembly GCA_026074375.1 of Tanacetum coccineum. Classification (NCBI taxonomy): domain Eukaryota; kingdom Viridiplantae; phylum Streptophyta; class Magnoliopsida; order Asterales; family Asteraceae; genus Tanacetum; species Tanacetum coccineum. The sequence goes on along the minus strand of BQNB010052839.1, from coordinate 35,921 downwards.
AGATTCTATATGAATCAAGCTTGTGATAACTGGATATCAATTTTGGTCCAGTAAATGAATTGATGACTTAATCAGAAAGATAGTAACTATCTGATTCACTCTTCCGGAGTTGTCCCTGCTTTGAGATGTTCTGGTAATGAGAACTAGAAAGCATGGTAAATCTAATACATCTGCGTTAGAAGATCCTACGCTTGGTCTGGAAACCGCTTGTCAAGGAATTCCTTTGAATCTACCTGATTCACAGGTATAGTAATTTATATAAAAACGGGAAACCGGAGGTTAAAAAGCAACCCGAATCAATAAGGAAAATGACAAGCCCAAAATTTCATCTTTTAATGCTAACTGTCTATTCAGGTTTAGACGACGGTGTTGCAGCCTCATTCCAGCGAAGTCGGATTCATAAACCACATGCTCATACTCATGCTTTCAAAGTCAATCGTTCAACATCAAGATCGTTGATTCTAAACTTCCCCACCATCAAAGAGCCTCAAAGTCAAATAAAGAATAGTCTATTTGGGGAAGATTGTTAGACTTATAATCATATATGTCAAACAAGAATGTAACAAGTATGAGCATGTTGGTCAAGAGCACAAGATGATCAAGGAAGTCAAATCAAGATGATTCAAGTCAAGGAGATGATGCAAGATAACGATCTCAAGAACTCAAAGTCAAAAAGATAAAGGCTCAAGATCAAGATCACAAAGCATGAATGAATAAAGCCATTACAAACAAGACAAGACCAAAAACAAGGCAAAGCATAAACGTCAAAAGTCATATCTTCAACGTCAGGGGAGACAATGATAAAACAAAGCAAACTCCTACAAGAATGTCATCGGTGGTATGGAGGAGTTTGAAGAAAGAGACCTCAACATTAGAGGAGATTGTTAGCCTTTATTTTATTAAGTCAAACAAGAATGTTATCGGTCTTATAAAGTCAAACTAGGTCTTGTATTGTAATAGGCTAGTCGGGTTCAACGGGCTTGGATTGTAATCTAATATTGTTCATGTTTCGGGCTCAAAGCCTAAGTTTAACCAAGCCCGACCCAAGTAGAAAAGCCCACACGCCAACTAGATGGCTAGGGGTATAAAAGAAACCCTCTCCTCACATGGAGAGGGTGTTGGTTGCATTTGCTTACTTGTAATCCACCAATTCTCTCTCTTAATCTAACATTCCAAGTTTTCTCTCTTCCTTTCTTTTTCTTTTCTTATTTCCGGCTTATATGTGGCTTATTTGGGTTTGCTTATTGTTGTGAAAGGATAATATTTAGGGATAACATACATGGATCGTACTCTAATATAAAACCATTTGTTTTGAAAACTAGAGCGATGTGGCTCCTAATACCAATTGTTGAATACGTAGAGTGGGTGAATACATTTCCGTTTAAAAACTAAAATACTTTCGTATCAAATGAAACGCCCCTTTTCCGACTTTAAAATTGACCAAAATTAAAACTTTTTGCTCAAACGCAAGACCCGGAATGACTTTATGTCACTCCTTGCTAAACTGACATAAATACATTACCATTCAGCCCTTGAAAATATCGTCAACTTAAATTAAACCCAAATACCTTTACAACGGTATAAGGCACGACTTCTAACTCCTTACGGTTTAGTTTTTACGACGTAAACAAAACGACTAATATCTAAAAAAGTACCATACGGTTGTATGGCCATACAAACAGGTTCTGCCCTTTCTGAGTTTAGACCATACAGTTGTATGGTCCCTTCCCAGATTCTACTAGAATTATTTTTTGGAGCATACGGCTGTATGTACGGACACCATACGGCTGTATGGTGCTTGACCTGCAATTTTGCTAATTTTATAAATTTGCATAATTTCCGGAAAACAACTTCTATAACTCGATACGACACCAAAACTTCCAGAACTCATTTAAATAACATATAACTTCATTTCCATATATGTTTGTGGTCTAAACGACCCGTGAACACATACTTTACGGGGTTTACCAAACACCCCATTTTGATCTGCTTTACACATATACTATAAACAAATAACTATAATAATTGACCTTAACACTTGAAAACACGAATGACATTTACTTCGAAACCATTTCACGACACTTGGGGGGTTCGACAAGATTTGAACTCAGCACCTAGTACTAAGCTCCTAAGCACAATCCATTTTACCTTCGAACCTTCTACATCAAGTCCATGGGTCTTATTCCCAAGACCTCACATCTAATGCATTAACCTACAAAACATGACAACTATAACACGTAAGCTTTCGCTTAGTAATTAAAGGCAATAATATGGCGTCATATATCATTACACATATAAGCATCATACGTATTCTTTGTTAGTCCACATACTAACCAACATCTTTACTTGCACAAGATCCATAATCCAAATTACAATCATACAAAAACATACCTAAACTTACATACCTTAACTAGTCCACAAATAGTCTATTCACATCCATGGCTAGTTACTCCTGACTAGCCCTTAATATAACCTTAATCTAAACACATGAAGCCCAAAATGCTTCCTAAACCCTTAACACAACTTACACATAACACATATATGAATAAACTTAATATAACATCACATTATAACCATTTACTTACCTCCTTCAAAGCTAACAATCAAAAGCACCATTATCATCAATGTTGACTCCTATTCAAAAACCAATACCTATTATCACATTAGTATAATACCATAAACAAGGGTTTACATAACCCAAGAACATACTCATTAACACTTCTAATCATCATATGATCATATCATGATCATACATGATCATATGATGAAGCCCCCCATATTTAACCAGTTAAGCATAACCCGCTTAAAGGACTACACCCAAAAACACTATAAAATCTTTATTATAACTTAAAACCTTAATTACCCAAAAACCCCAAATTAGCTATATAAACCCTAACTCTTTAATTCCACTTTTAACTCAATAATTAGGTTACTTACTTGTAAGAGATTATTGTTATGGAGTTAACCCTTGAATTGGAACCTTAATCTTCATCTAAGAATCATTATAGAGCCTAGTTCTTCCCTCTCTTTTTCTTTCTTGTGTCGACATCTCCTCAACACCAAACCTCCTAGAACCTTTTGGAATAAAGTAGAATTCACTAGTATAAGTTAGTTGTAAGTTTGCCCTTTTAGCAACTATGGTCCCTCAATTCTTATTCTTTCTTATTTGTGACACATTATACTTTCTACTTCCATATTACATGTACGACGAATGGTTTGACTTTCGGGTTTGACTGGTCAATAACATAACACATTCAAACTTATAAAAATCATAGTCAATCTATTCTAATGGCATTCTCGTAATTAAATACTTAAAATCCGGTTTTGAGGTGTTACATCAAATACCCGATCAACGATGACACAATATGAAGAGTGTTAATACTAGTTTTACAATAACTAAACATATGGTAGTAAAGCCTATCCAATGACATAACCATAAACATAATATCCATGACATAAATATAATCACAACAATATAAACTACAAGTCACACAATCATTGTAACATCCCCATTTTAACAATGCAGCGGAACAACAACTTGGGGTGCTACTTCATAGCATAAAGTACAAGTTATAGAAAACGACCTCAAAAGAGACGTTTTAAAAGAAATGCACATTCGATTAAAATATCAGAGTAAATTCAGGTCCCAATAATTTTCTTTTAACAAAAATTACAAGAGTTCAAACATGACTCATTTGTATATTTAAAGAAAACAATTATCGAATGTGAAGAAATCAAGTCCTTAAAGTTTTGATATCCATGCGACTCGAATGCTCCTAATGCTCAGCTAGCAAGATAATAACCTGAGAAAATACATGCAAAAACGTCAACAATAATGTTGGTGAATTCATATGTTTAAGTAAAAACAACATTGAAATAATTCAAGTAAATATTTCAGTAAAAAAAGTAGCGTTTAACATTTCAAAGAATTATTTCTGAAATCCAAGTGGTAATTCAATAATTCAAGTAATATTCAGTGAATCCATAGAGTTTATAATAAAGAGTAAAAGCAATTTAGAACACAAGTATAGTTCAATAGGGGACATTGCAATGAATACAATGTATCAATTCATCTTTATCGCATTGAGCTCATGACACCGAACATTAACACTACATATTTATATATGTCTAAATTTGCCCCCGATACTAGGTATTATTGCCTCATACCTAAACTGTCTCAATACAAAATGTCAGTTTGACATGGTTGTTCTCAATATGGATTCAGACCCCGGACGGGGTTGTCAAGCCCAATAGATCTATATATTTGTACTAGCGTTTACCCTGAAAGGTAATTAACGGTTCATGAAATTAGGGACTTTGGCAATAGCTACTCATGCGGATAATCTCATTATCGGGTCTAGCATACCATAAAATCACTTGTGATCAATTTTAAACGAAGTAAGATATTCAAAACTTATAATTTCATAAGTCGGTATTCAACGATCTCAAATCGTATAGTAGCAAACCAAGCTTTCGTAAGTTCATGAGTAAACAACCATGTATCGCACATGTTTTAGAAGTCATATAGTAAGTAAGTAAAAGCTTTTAGTACAAACAATCATGTAACGCTTGTGTAGTAGAAATCAATAAGTGTACTTAGTAAAACGAGCATGTATTCGCACCCCGAAATAGTTTATGAAACCATTAAAAGAGAAAAGGTGGGGCTATGAACTCACCTTAAGCCACAATGCGAAATGAAGGATCCACAAACAAGAGTATTGACCACAATAAGAAATTCAACAAGGAGAGAACGGACCATGTCTCAACCGCGACCTATAATATAGTGGTCCGTGATTAGAAGAAATAAAGACTGAGAGAAGAATGCATAAATTGCATAAGTAAATATATTTACTACACATACATATAATTACATACTATGGAATCCACATGTGCGCTCTAAGTTTTATTTATTAAGACGCTCTCATTAACAATATTATGCTCGACATTAATTTACGCCACTTTTCTGAAAAGTTTCTATTTTTAGAAAGTTTTCATTTCTAGAAAGTTCGGATATTCGAAGATGTTAATATTGTTTAATAAAACGTTAAGTTTCCCGTTAACCATGATGAACCAATAACTCATAAGTTTATCCTTATTTCCCTCGTTATGCTTATTCATATATATAAAGTTTCCAAAAATAGACTTACTACTTTTAATTATGAACGGGACGCACCTAATAATATATATATCATCTAAATATATTCGTACTTTCACCCCAATGTTTTCCTATCATCACACATTTTCAGTCCAAGTTTCGCTTCTTTTTATGTAAAACGTCCAAATACACAACTTTCATGTTTTAGCGAAAGGCCGGTTCGGACAAGAAAGGGCCTGAATCCCAAGATAAAAACTGTATCAGCTCACTTTTTCCAACAGTGGCTGAATTTTTATAACAAAAACGCAGCCCTGCGTTTTGAGCAAAAACCCCACTTTTATACATTTTTAGATCAAATTTCCAATTTGTTATCAAAACGTTATTCCGGACAACTTTCGTGTAGACGATACAGAAAATGATGAAAACACCCATTTACGATTTTGTCAGCAACTATTATTTATGAGCTGAATTTTTATAAACTAAAACGCAGACCTGTGTTTTTGAGTAAAAACCCCACTTTTATGCACTTTTAGACCTAATTTCACGACTTTTTATGCAAAACGATATTCCGGACAACTTTCGTGTTTTAGCCGAGACCCAAAACGATACAGAAAATGATGAAAACGCCCATTTACGATTCTGTCAGCAACTATTATTTGCCTTATGAGCTGAATTTTTGCAAAACTTTTTTTCTAAACTTCTTTTGACTATAAAAACTTCGTTTTGGGAGTTACGGGACGATCCTTATATGGAAACGATCATAAAAACAAGCTCTACCATATTCTTAAGTCAAAATTTAGTTTAAACATTTTTATGACACTCAAAAGGGGCGATGTAATTTTCTGCATTAACCGACCCGTTTCAAAACACATCCAAACGCTATGATCTCTACACAACAACTTCACAAATACACTTAACTAACCTATCTCCGTCCACTAACACCTCAAACCAATAATCCTTCCACCATTATATATATATGTACTAAACATAATCGCACATGGATTCCAAAGTATGAAAATAAGATGCATGCAAAATCATAAGAAAATAACCTCAAAAGGAGTTTAAGGATGCTCACCAACACTAAGAGATGCAAAGAAAATAATCAACACAAAACTTCCTCTTATTCCCTTGGATTAGCCGAAACCCAAACACACCAAAATAACCAAACCTTTGATTTTAAATAACCCCAAATCTTGTAAACACACTAGTCTTCAACCCTTTGCTTATTCTTTACCCAAAAATCAAAGAAACTAGTAAAATCAAGATTCTTGAAAAACTTCTTGCATGTTGTTGTCTTTTGTAAGGATTAATAAGGGTTAATATAAAGGTAATGTAGGAGTGATTGGAAGTGATTGATGGAGTTTTTGTGAAGTTTTGATGGTGGTTTTGGGGTGTTCGATGAGAGCAGGAAGAGGGGGAGAGCAGGAAAATCTTTTCCTAATTATAGTGTGTGTGTGTGTAATCTGTGTTTGTGTTGTTTGTGTTGGGTCGACCCAAATTGGGTCGTGTGTATATACATCTTTTTTTTTATTATTTTTCTTTTTGTTATTTATTAAGTGTAGAGTTTATATAAAAAGGTAGGGAAAAAGGAGTGTTTGTTTTTGAGTTTAGTAGGAGGAAAATATAATAAGGAGGGTGTTTGGTTTCTAGTTTTGATGGAGCCTAAAACAATTAAAGAGGGTATTTGATTTATATGTTATGTTTATAAACTATATTTTTATTTTTCTAAAACATTTGTACCACAATATTTTTTTAAATACGTAGTTAAAATATTAAAAATTGTAAAAACACTATTTTGACGCGGTTTCGGCCAAACGCGGATAAAAGTTGAAAAGTATTAAAATGATAAGCTCTCGAAGCTAAAATATGGAATTATTGATTTCTCAAACGTTAAAATGGATAAATATTCAAGGCACGATTCGTAACTAGTTAAAACGACGATTTTCGTTAAAACGGCTAAAAATAAAAATAATAAATTCCATAAAATTGGAAATAGAATTTAGAGCTCGGTTTAAATATTGATCTTAAATTCAGAAATGTTACAATCATCTATATCATGCATCTGCAAATACAAAGCGGTAAATGCAAATATAAGCGTAAAGAGATAAGTAAAAGGAAATACAAACCGGACACGATGATTTATAGTGGTTCGGTCATGAAGCTCCTCTTCGTCCTACTCCACTCCCCGAGTACCCAACTCGAGAGTTACTTCACTAGTCAACAATCTCCCTTCTCGACGGAGAAAACCTTACAAGTTGCTTACATTATTTTCCTACACAAAGCTAGATGTCGAGCCCTTCATCGGGTACAACCAAACTCGTTATGTTTTATGGCCCAACATAACAAACCTTGTGTTTTAAGGCCTAAACACATAAATCGTGTCGCTTACATTATTTTCCGACACTAGGCTAGATGTCGAGTTCTAATCTTAGTTGGAACCAATCTTGGACTCGATCTATATGTAACAAATGTTACAAAAGGACTAACTAGACTACATAACATCGTATCTTGACGATGACGAAAGTTCTTCTCTTGCACTTGAGGAAAGAAAGAATGGATAGAAGATTGGATCACATTTAAACAAGATTAAACAAGTTAAATGATCAAAGATTTAGAAAGATGTAGTGAGATTTAGAGAGATAAAGAACTGAAAGAAATTTGTGCAAAAGGGTCAGGAAATAGTTGGAAATGAGCCATTATTTATAGGAGCTAAAAATCTGTCTGTCTGAAAGTGGCGGTCCCAGATATATTAGGGGACCGCCGGGGACCGTCCTATATTTAAGGGGACCTCCCCATCAGGTATTTCATGGTATGTTTATGACTCGTTCAATTTTTTCCTGCAACTGTATACGAACCAGGGTGAGTGCTACTTATACAGCTTCCATTTATACCAATTGCTTTACATTGTTTGTTGTTGAAATTGTTGTATTACTAATGCTGTTACTCGCCGGTTATGACAACGGTCTATGTTTGGATGCAAGTTTGAGATAAGGGTTTATCACTATCACGCATGTCAATGTTAAGAAGATGCCTTCTAGTTAGGCATACGTGAGACTGATAAAACCCATATCATGTAGTTGGCTCTTGCGTTGCGTTTACTTATCGTTCGATAAAACCCTTATTATGCAGTTTCACTCACAAGGCGATGATGCATAGAAGTGGCTTCAGTGGAAGAAATTGAGGTCTGTTGCTTGGCTAGGTAACTGATGATGTATGCAGCCGTGACAGACTTCAAATTTCTCACAACTTTTGCCTCTTATCTGAGCCTTTCAATTTTTTCATGTTACAGTATACGAATCAGCGTGAGTGCTGATTACACAACTTCTATATATGTTGATTGATTAACGTATGTTGTTATTGGCATTGCCCATTGCATATGTTATATATGATGTTACGTTTGTTGTTATTGAACGCAGAATTACGAGAGTACCTGAGTCCTCTTATGTTTGCGGTTTATATTGTAGTAGCTGTCACTAACAACAAGCACGGTTAGTTGTTCCCTTTTTTAAGTTATTATCAAAATCTACGTTTGTGTCCCTCCAATATCATGCTACCTTCACGAGGGCGTGATGCTTTGAAAATATGATCCTTATATCTATTGCAGTTGTAACAAACTTTTTACATTCTCTTGATATGTTTGTTTAAACTGCTGATATCATTACTGTTGAACCTGACATGTTAGACATGTATTTATTAAAGTGATGGTCATTAAATATTCCCGAGCCTTGTATAAGTAAAATGTAGTTTACGGGAATTTTATTTAAGCTAGTTGGGCCTAGTTGTCGGGCTCAAGCCCATTTGTATTAAGTCCGGCCCAACACAAAGCCCACAAGAATAGTCCACTCTTGTAACTATATAAAGCCCTCTCCAAGTGTGGAGAGGGTGTTGCTTCTCATTTTTCTTTTCATGAATAAGTAACCATTTTTTCTTTTTTTATCTTTCTCTCTCTAAAATCTTTTCTTATTTTTGTATTTGGTGATGAAATGAATATCCTAAACAAGTTATCCAAAGCCAAGTTTGGTTAAGTGATTTGTTTGTGGTATTTGGTTGAGTTATTAGGTTCGGTCTTAGTGGCTTAATTTGCCATTTTTTTTTTCTTCTATATCCGGCTTAATATTTTGCTTTTGTTGCTTAGCTAAAATGTTTTATAACATAAACAATGTGACGTTAAATTTTTTCTTGTTCTTATATAGTACCTCTCCACATTTTTTTCTCTATACCTTTTTGTTTTTTTTTGACTTCATAACAACTGGGTCTTTTCATCTCTCTCATTTGCAACGTGACTTATTTCATTTCTTTTTCTGTAAGCATTATTTATCAAAGGCAAAGTCACGATCCACAAGTTTTAGCAACAAGAACGGTTGGCTGTTTTGTTGGTTAGTGCCCAAAACAACATCAAGAACAAAGAGGACCCACCGACTTAGTATCATCTGTAACAAGCACCGAACATTTTTATACGTCTTGAGCCGATCGAGTTGAATTTTTGGACCGAATCGAGTGGAAAAACTCAAGGATCGAACGAGGTGTCATTTTAACAAGAGCCGAACAAAACTTTTGTAGAGCCGAAACGAGGAGACCTTTTGTAGAGCCTAACAGTGACTTTTGTAGAGCCGAACGAGTGAACTTTTGTATGAGCCGAACAGTTCTCGACAAGAGTGAGGCCCGAACGAGTGAAACTCACGAGACGCCGAACGATCTTTTTTTTAAAGCCGAAGAGCTGTTTGAAAACAAGCCGATCTAGTCAAGTTGTAGAAGCACCGAACTAGTCAAAAACCCTTTAGAGAACCGAAACTACATCCCACCACGGACAAAAACTTACACTTTTTTAACTAATTTCCGGATTTTTTTTTTTTCGTTTGGAAAGTAGTCGAGGCTGACGTTAAACGACCAGGACATAAGAATTATATCATCGTTTCGTGACAGTCGTTCCGATCGACGTGATATACTTTACTTTTAACCCGAACGATAACCGTAAGAGTTCATAAAGATCGAAAAGTTTCAAATCGTTTCATTTCTTTCTTATTACATATCAAACTAAGAAGCCAAAAGTAATAAGGAGGTGAACTTTTGCATTTATTATCAAGTTTCAAAAAGTGTCTCAGCAGTCCCACTCTTTCACTATAATTTCAACCATTGTCCCTTGTTGCAATTAATTAACCCCTCTTTTGTTAAACAAAACAAAATTTTACACCGTTAGGTCCTCTTTTTCGATACATCAACCGATAATCATTTCAAGCTCAAAATTTGTGCTCCGTTCATCGTTTTAACGCTCACAAATCGTTAACGAAAGTTCAAATTCTTCATTTTCAACAACGGTTTTCACAACAACATCAAATTCCTATTTTCAACAGTTTTTCTTGATTTAGTAAAATCCCGCGAACCACTCACTGTTTTCTCGGTTAGTCAAGACTTGTAAAAATGTGAAGAAAAGGGTTTCAGTAAAACAGCCATAACTTTTGATCCGTAAGTCCGTTTAAGGCCCGTGACCTCTCAAATCGAAGAGAAAAACGTGACGGATCACGCTGTAACCACCCTTTAGCTGGTTAAGGATTTTTCGAAGCCCAAAAACATCGTTTTCTATGATTTATTGACACTTTTCAGTATTTTTGGAATTTTTCGCCGCTGATTCCGAATCAAATCATTCACGGTTATCTAGTGATCTTGTAAAATCCCGTTAATTCATTATCGGTTTTGATCATAGACGAGTAAAATCCCGTGAACGTTAATTGATTCAAATCCACAACAACAACAATCACTTTACCCACTAAAGATCCTTGTTTATCATTTCACATCACTTTTGCAATGTCGACTCAGCAAGACATCAATGCTTTTAGAGCACAACGAATTGCAAACACACATGATCCTTTGGCATTAATGGCAAACACTCAGACACCGTGTCACCCAGATCACTCATCACTCATTACCTACATACAACATCCACAACCCAACAACAACTTTGTCCCACAACCTTCATTCAACACGAACTACATGCCACAACCAATGCAGAATCTCAAAGACAGTTCAAATCCCACAACTACAATGAACAACGCACTTGCTTTATTGGCTAAAGCATTCAAAGTCAATACCAAACCAACAAACAACAACCAAAGAAGTTCATTAATCCCCCGCAATAGTCAAATTGCACAACAGGATATGAATACGAGCCAAGACATCAAAATGCAAATGGTTGATGACAATGTTGGAAATCAGGTGAGACAAAATGTTGTGCAGTATGATGGGAATGAGGTTGGGCAAAATGCGGTTCATAATTCAGGTATTCAGAATGTTGAAAATATGAATGGGCTTAGTGTTGTTCCAGAAATTGCAAATCAGTATGGGAATGGAAATGTTGTTACAGCTCCGGCTGAGGGTAATGGTAATGGTATCAATGGTAATCCGATAAGGTGTTACAACTGTCGAGGAGAGGGTCATTATGCCAGCAACTGCACAGTAAAGCCAAGGAAACGGGATGCTGCTTATCTTCAGCAACAGCTGCAGATTGCTCAAGAGGAAGAAGCAGGGATCCAAAGCACTCAAGTGGAATGTGAATTCATGGCTGCTGCAGATGCTTATGAAGAAACTGAGAGAGTAAAAGTGAACTGCACTTTAGAGGATACATTGCAGCAAGCATCCTTATCTGGAACTCAGTCTGACAATGCTCCCGTCTATGACTCAGATGGATCAACTGAGGTACCCAAAGATGAAAATTGCTATGATCATGATATATTCAATATGCATACTCACGAAGTGCAGTATACTGATCTCCAAACTGAGCTTGATCGTACGAAAGAAAAACTTGAAAATTGCATTATTAAAAAGGAAAAAGAATACGCTGTTCTTTGGAATAATTGGTACACAAAATGTGAAGAATGCAAATATGACAAGATTTCGTATGATAAAGCTTATAATGACATGCAACAAAAGATCGAACGGTTGCAAGCTCAGTTGGGAGATCTCAAGGGTAAGAGTTGTGATACTCAATGTGCATCAAATACCCTTGACCCTTTGTTTCAGAAACTTGAAGATGAGAAAGTGTCATTAGAATCTCAGGTTTTGAATTATGCCAAAGAAAATGCTCATCTTAAGACCACATACAAGAACCTGTTTGACTCTATCAAAGTGACACAAGCTCAAACCAATTCAATAATTGACTCTTTGCAAAAACAATTGTATGACACCATCTATGACAATGCTAAGCTAAGAGCCCAGTTATTTGATAAGGTTTCTGAACGAAAAGGCACCACAAAAGGTACGAGAACGAATACTATGTTTACAAAGCAATCAATCTTGGGAAAACCACCTTCTTCTTCTTATAAACCAAAACTTTATTATGTCACTCCTTTTCTAAAATCCTCGGTTCTTCCCAAAGTTGATAAGACGAATGCTTTGTCCAAACCAGTCACTTCAAACTCGGCACCTTCCATACGAGAATCAAAAGGTGTGCAAACTGTTAAGGTGATTGCCTCTAGGGAATCTTTAGGACTAATCATTTCTCAGACCTTAGGGTAGATAATGTTTGTCCCTAACCAACCTTGTAATCAACCGTATAGGACAAAAACAATCACTGCTTCGCAAAACACATATGTCATTCCATAGGCAAACAAAGCTCACTCTAACTCAAGTTGTTTTTTCTCCTACAAAGAGTAAACAAACCACTGCTTAAGATTTTTATACGTCCACAGCCTGCTAGGTTCATCCAAGTCTAAAAGTAGCTGCATCTCGAATAACTTCGAGTAATTCAGAAGAAAACCATAGGATCTCTAATTCCAAGACTCAGAGCATATGTCATTACTGAATGTAATAACATTAAAACTTGCCGTTAGAAATGCTAAATTTCAGAAGTTGTTTGTGCTATGTGTAAAGCAATTTTTGTTATTGGCAAATCATGTTGTCTTGTATGCTTAATATGTGAATGACATGAATTCCCGTTGCTGGATAACCAAGTTTTTGGCTAATGTCTCAAAAATTGAAAATCAAAAAGAAAACATAAGGCAAATGTCAGGAAATCAAAGGATGTTTAGTGGGTCCCCAAGGAGAGTTCTGTTTCATCTAGACTAGCATAACTAGAAATTGTTCTCATAGGTGGGTTTCCAACTGGAAGAATTTTTGACATGTGTGGAAGAAAATTAACTTCATCCGAGTAACACCGAGAATAAATCTGATAATCTGTGTGTTGACAATGCAGAACTTCTAAATCCCTTCGAAAACCTTCAAGCTAAGGGTTTTCGAAAATTCCACTTCTCTTCTTGGCAGGTTATCAAGACTAAGGAAACAGCATACTTCGATCTATCCGATCATTGTGTGTTCTCTTTAATTGTCAAGTTCAATGGTTTATTATTAAATGTTAGATATAATAATCGGTTCTTCAAAGAAGAGCAAAAGGGAAAATGTAACGCTTCAGTGCATTTATTTATCCTTAACATCGGAAAAGAGAAATCCTTTTCGGTCTTGAGCTTAGTTATCAAACATTCAAAGTTTGTTTGCTCAAGTCGCATGGTTATTATTACTTGGTCAGTTAACAACCCGATCTTCAAATAAAGGAAAAATGTACGCGTCAGTGCGCTTTATCGTTAACAACAAAAAGAGAATTCCTTTCGGTTTGGAGCTACTAATTCCGAAAGCATCTCAATGTTTGTTTTTAGCTCAAGTCAATGGCTTGTAATCAAATGACAGATTGCAAACCCGGTTCTTCAAATAAACAGGGGAAAATTAAGTGTCACGCCTTCAGTGCGCTTTACCTTAAAAAGAAAAGAGAAATCTTTTCTCGTTTTCACTTTAGTAGATATGATAGTTATGACGTCGATGTGGTTTTAGGAGTTTCGAAAGTCAATGCGGTAATTTTTCGTCGATTTATCAAGGGAGAAAAATCATGTTGTTTTCAAAGAAGTTTCTTCCGCTGTTACTTCTGCTTGAATGCCTTCCGTATAATATAATAATTAAATATTTAAATGTCATACAACAAACAAGAGATTCATCTCATCTACTTCAAACTTTAGCAATACAAACTATCACTGCTGATTTTAGAAACTTTCGACTTTTCCCTTGAATATATTTTTGATCTTTTCTCTTTAGTTTGATTTATAAAACCAAGAAAAAACAAAAATTTTAAAAAATATTACAAACTTATAAAAAACAAAATACAAATCAAAAAACTATTTCAATAAAATACAAAAATATATCTTCTCCGACATGTCTCTCGACAATCGAATAACATTTGCGTACTTGAAAATGTTGATTAGATTAACACAGGTGATAAATGATAGTCGTTTCGAGCCGATGAGTTTTAAATGCTTTCAAAAACAGGTCCTTTCAATTTTTCTCTACGGACTTCTAAGTAAATGTCAGACTTGGACTCGGTTCTCCAAAGTAAAGGAAAAGGTTCATTTATGGTAACATATTATCACTAAACAACGGGGTAGCTTCTTATCCTTATCGTGTCTTGTGTTTTTTTATTTTTTTTAATTCCGGATTTTGGACTTTGTGGAGAGGGGAGTTGATGTTAGGGTTCGGTTTGTGCCAGATATGTAAAAAAAAGATTCATAATTTAATTTAAAGTTAAATTACAATAAGTTCCCACAATGAAATAATAAGAAAAAAATTAAAAAAAAAATTCTAAACCCCCTATAAAAATGAAAATAGATAAAGTCATATATAAACATTCAAAGGTTTTGATATGCTCAAGTGAAAGTTCTAAGGATGGAAAATGTGGTTACATTAAGATATATCTTACATATTTGTCCTGTTGAACACAATTTTCAAGATATTCTCAAAAAGGAAAATTTTCAAATTCTTTCAAAAATTGTTTTTGATTTTTTTGTTAGTGTCAACAAACTCCCACTCTAAGTTTTCAATCTATTCTATAATTGAGGGGGAGTATAATAATATGATTCATTCTGCATGCACTCCTGTTTTCTCCATACTTTGTTAGGCTTATGTGAATTTCGGACATTAACTTGTTTTTAATTTACTAATTTTCAAAAATTGTAAACACATATGCAATTTTTGAGGGGGAGAATAGTAATTAAAATGTGATCAATAACGGAAATCAATAAAAACGGGGATCGATCTTCATCTATAAGTGCGTTCCCAAACCTCGCATGTGCAAAACTCTTTCATAATATGGTGCATATGTGTAGGGGGAGCTTTTTGGTAACTCTGAAACACTCAATGTGTCTCAAATGATTTCTCAGACACGTTGATTGATTTTTTATCAAATGGTTTTATGGATCTTTATGGCACTATCTCAAAGGAGTCCGACCAACTGTTATTTCTCAGGAGTTTTATAAGGCGGGTTAAGGTTAGGTATATTCGTTCCATGATCCAGCCAGAACCGGAGGGATCTACCCAGGAACACTCCATTAGATAGAGTAGAAGTCCTAGGTATGATTGGAAAAAAGGAGTAAAGTGAGAATAAGGGAATAGTGCCGACTGAGATGGAGCTAGTGCTGGAACAAACCCAACAAGGTACTAGTCATGAAGTCTCGGTAAGCACTGAAGGGGTTGAAGAATGAAAAAGAATTGTAAGGATAAAGGGTGAAAAGAAAGATAGCCTAAACATACAACCTTAGGCAAAACTGGTGTCAATGCATAATCTATCGGTAATCACAAAGATGATTCTGATATTGAAGTCAAGTCATCATGGACCCAGTGATGCAATGCACAACCCTCCTTAGCCACTCAGAATCTCTCAAAAGATTTATGTTTCATTTCTCACGGAGATCAACACATTTCTATCGGCTTTCTCATTCCGAGATCGTTGATATTGAAAAATGTGTAGGCAGTCGCTCAGCCCTCCGATTAGCAAATAACAAATGTGCACTTAGAGT
>BQNB010052839.1:0-12500 GCA_026074375.1 Tanacetum coccineum | reverse complement strand
AAATTTCATATTACATAAAGTTTTAAGATATTCCATTAAGTTTATTTTCTATCAATCATATATCATTCATACTCATTAATTTTTTTTATTGGTTGAAACACAAAGTTAACATTTACTCATTCCGTCCCCAAATTATTATCTTCAGATAAATATATATTGTTTAAGAAAAGTGAGACCACTATACTCTTCAACCAATCAAATATCATTCTCACCCACTAAACTCTCTTTTGATTGATTGACACAAGGAGAGGACTATTGCTTTGGGACAGGACTGTTCACAGTTCGAAAACTGGACCGGACCGAAAACTGATTTGGTCCAAAACACCGGACCAAAATGTTCGGTCCATATCCAGGTTGGTCCTCTCCGGTTTGGTTCGTCGGTATGGTCCTATCCAACAAAGCATAATGGCTGGTTTTGCGTAAGACCAAACCGAACCGGACCAAACCAAAATTAGGAAAAGGATTGATCGAGGACCGGACCGAAATATGTTCGGTCTGGTCCATGGTCTTTTATTCTCAGCCCTACTTTAGGACATTTTGAAATGAAAAAAGGGAATATATTTTAGAACGGAGGAAGTATTTTAAAATAATCAAAAATAAAATGTTGAATATTCATTTCAAGGCTAATTTCATATACACAATTTAAACATGAAAATGTCACATACACCTAAAATATAAATTTCAAATGCATGATGTACAATATAGTTAAAGCATGCTTTGAATATACTAGCCGAGTACCCGTTCATAGTAATGGGATTTTCTAGCGGCAAACAACTATATTTGTGATATTGTGGTAAGAACATATAAAAACATTTAGTAAAACCGAAAATAAAACTTTACATCAATTATGAGATAATTAACAATGCACGTTACTCGTAACGTAAAACTTTTTGGTCTACGAAATTTGAGGTGTAGACTCCTCATTGATCGAACTCTTTGAATGGATTCACCAACACCTTTGCTAATTAATTATAATCTGCAACAATATAGATCTGCAAAAAGTGAGGGTTTCTATTCAAATATTGATCAACACATCTGTTTACATGTAAGTTTTTGTTTTTGTTGACACTAATCAAATAGATC
Organism: Tanacetum coccineum; assembly: GCA_026074375.1. Taxonomy (NCBI): domain Eukaryota; kingdom Viridiplantae; phylum Streptophyta; class Magnoliopsida; order Asterales; family Asteraceae; genus Tanacetum; species Tanacetum coccineum. The sequence continues at coordinate 11,417 of BQNB010052839.1, read as the reverse complement.
AAGAATTAACAAATGCAATACAACTATAATGGTTTCTAGAAGAGATAAAATATTAATACCATGAAATATCATTATTTTAATGATTGCCTAGAAAAAAATTTCGTCGCATACCTTTGAAAGCGATCGATAGTCGGGTTTTTTAGACGTTTCATGAGATTTCATTAAATGCTACTTCCATCTGAAAAACAAGTATTGTAAAGAAACGCATGTTAGGCTATGTTTGGTAACAAACATTTAGAGGTGTTTAGGAGCGGCAAGCAACAAGCGGTCTGGTTGAAAAGCTTATTTGGCAACAAAGCAACGAGAGTTAACATATTGTGGAACCGCTTCCATTTGAAATGCTTGTTGAACAAGTGTTATTGAACTGCTTGTTGAACAAGCGTTATTGAAATGCTTGTTAATACAAATAAGTCGTTAAAAACATTTATTTCTATTTTATGATCCTCTTATGTTTTGTCAATAACAATCATAAAATCATTATAAGTAGAAAATAAAATACGTAAGTTTTAAACAAATAGTTTTTCTAACTTATTATATCTAACATACATCAAAATTACATTTTATACAGGTAACACAAAGTTACTTATACTTTTATTTTTCCAAAATATGTAAATTATATTTACATTTTGCATCATGCATGACATCAACATGATATTTTCATATCCTGACTAGATCTAACAAGATTACACAAGATGTTGGAAGATTACACAAGATTTGGCAACCAAAATCCGGATTTACATTACCAGTGACCCGGATCCCTCGGGTTACACTGGTCGGATCCCTTTTAGAAGGGATCCGCCTGATCCGGTGAACAGTTTAAAACTTTGCCTATAAATAGCAAGCCATTTCTCATGTTTTACTCACCCATTCCTCTTACATCTCTCTAATATTCTGATATCTCTCTCTAAATTTCATATCTAGTTTAGTTCCATTTCTCATTTGTAGGTAATTCTCTTATTAGAAGAAATTGTCGATATTGCATACGAGACAATCAAGATCAAGTTACCTTGTTGCTAGTCTCCACCATCATATCAAGATCATCTTCTTGATTCTTGTACTTAATTTATTCATTGTACTTACATACTTCATCCTTGTAAAAAGAGTTGATAGCATTGGGTTGGTTCTACCTTTGTTAGAACCTAGTATTTAGTTTTGTACCAAAAAAAGTGTAAGTGATGTAAGGTTGGTTCTACCTTTGTTAGAACCTGATATTTAGCTTTGTACTGAAAAAAGTGTAAGCAACGTTGTGAGGCTTCTTCGACAGACAAGGGGATTGTGGATTAGTGCTTATGAACTCTCGAGTTGGGAACTCGGGGAGTAGAGTAGGGCAAGGAACGTGTCCTTGTAGCCGAACCACTATAAATACTTGTGTCACGGTTCTATCTCTTCTAACTTTATCTTTACTTTACTTGTGCTTATTATTTATTTCTTACTACGTAGATCAAATCAATATCATTAACTTTACATAAACATGATCTATAATTTTGAAACAAAAATTTAAATCGGTAAAACTATTCAACCCCCCTTCTAGTTTTTCACAATTGGCATCAAGAGCAAGGTTACAAAAGTTTTTGAAATATATTTTATTTTAATCTTTAAACGATCAAATAGATTTGGAAAACTACAAAGAGGGTCAATCTATGCAAAGACCACCTCTGTTTGAAGCTAATGGTTTTATCTATTGGAAAAATAGATTTGAAACTTATGTGAAGTCTAAAGATATTGATCTTTGGCAAATTATTGTTGATGGTGATTACAAACCTATTTTTAGAAACATTAATACCGGTAGGGATGAAACTCTTCCTTACGAAAGACTAAATGATGACAATAAAAAGATGCTTTCTAAAAATAATGAGGCTAAAATGGTTTGATACAACGCTTTGCCTAAAAGGAGTATGAAAGGATCTTTATGTGTAAAATGGATAAAGATATTTGGAACTCTCTTGTAATCACTCATCAAAGGTAATAAACAAGTCAAATATAACAAAATAGATTTGTTTGTTCAACAGTATGAACAATTTTCTATTTTCGACGATGAAACTATTGATTGCGCATTTGCTAGATTTAACACTATAATTGCATCACTAAAAGCACTTGACGAATCTTTTTCAAGTCGTAATCATGTTAGGAAATTCTTGAGGGCTCTTCCACCTAAATGTCGTCCAAAGGTAACGGTTATTGAAGAATCCAAGGACTTATTAACACTTCTTTTAGACGGGCTCATCGACAATTTAAAAGTCTATGAAGCAGTGCTTAAGAAGAACTCAGAGGCATCTAAAAATAAGAAAGAAAAATATAAGTCACTAGCTCTAAAAGCCAAGAAGGTGTCAACTGATGAAGAAGCTTCATCTTCGAATAGTAAAGATGAAGAATATGACATGGCGTTAAGGAACTTCAAGAAGTTCTTTAGAAGAAGTGGAAAATTCGTCCGACAACCACGCGATGACAAAAAGGCCTTCCGGAAAGTAAAGGAAGACAAGAGGGGTAAGGTAGATAGAAAGTGTTTCAAGTGTGGTGACCCAAATCACTTTAGAAGTAATTGTCCTAAACACTCCGACAATGATCAAAAAGCATTTATCAAATGGCTTGGAGCGATAGTGATGAGGACGAAGACCTCAAAAAACACGAGATATGTCTCATTGCACATGACTCAAATGAGGTACATTTCGACATCCTTCATTATAGTAGTTCTTCTCTAGATGACAAAACTTTGCAAAACGAATATAACAAGTTGTGTAAAATTAGTCTTAAAATAATCAACAAAAACAAGCACCTAAAAACTAAAAATGAAATTCTAGATAATGAGGTTTTTGAACTCAAGGAAAGATTAAAAAGGCTAGAGAAAAATAAGGCGATTAGTGAAGAATGTATTGTATTGATATTTGTACGAAAAATGACTCACTTACATCCAAACTTGCTAAATTTGAAAATAGCCATCATTTTCTACAAGAAATGACTGAAAATCAAAGATTACATAATGATAAAAAGAGGCTAGGATTCATGGAACATAAATCTTCGATTAACGGAGTTAAAACGGGAAAAACTAGTAAAAACAGTGCTACAAAAGTTACTGAGGTTCCAACTCAACTGGATCCCTCTGAAAGGTATCTGACTAGTGTTGACGAAAGGATCCGGGCAACTGTAGCAACTGATGCAATTTTAAAACCAATTTATCAAAATAGAACCGATTTTGTCCAAGTAACTAAGAAAACCTCACCTAGTACTACTGTAGAAAATACCAAACAACCACCGGCTTTAAAACTTGGTCAAGGGCTTAGAGAAAGTAAAATCCAAACACTGCCTAAAACGCCTCTCAAGAGACCAAACACCGTCTTTCCAAAAAGTAACTACAAGCAAGTAAACTGGAACTATTCACCACATCATAGATACCAATTTTAACCACCCAACTTTACCACCATTCCCTTATATGAACCAACCAAACGGTGTGTATAACGCTAATGGACCCATGAGACATTGGGGACCAAACGCTTGAGATGTTTCATGCTTTTAGGTATGTCTAAAAGTTAAATTGGAACCGGATGAATGGATCAAGGATAGTGGGTGTACAAGGCATATGACGGGTAACAAAAGCTTATTCTATACCTACGAAGCCGTTGATGAAGGTAACATAGTGTTTGGTAGTAACACAAAAAGCAAGATTATTGGCAAATGTACGATCACTCACAACTCTCTAACTATTAATGACGTTAGTCATGTAGATAATCTAAAGTTTAACTTGCTTAGCATAAGTCAAATATGTGAGAAAAAGTGCAAAGTAGTTATTAGTGAAACCAGTAGCGAAATACTTAAAGACGGTATTACCATAGGAAGAGGGACTAGGAAAAATGGTCTTTATGTAATTAAAATTGGTAACTCACCCAAAGATAAACTTTGTCTAACCTCTATAGATGATACTTCGACTCTATGGCATCGAAGATTGGGTCACGCCAATATGCGACTTATACAATCGCTATCATCTAAAGAGCTTGTTAGAAATTTACCAAAACTAAAATTTGAAAATCATTTTTGCGATGCTTGCAACATAGGAAAACAAGTTCACGCAAGTCATTAGGATAAAAATATGGTTTCTACTACTAATTGTCTAGAACTTTTACATATGGACTTGTTTGGTCTGTCGGCCGTCCAAAGCTATTGAGGAAACTATTATACTTTGGTCATTGTTGACGATTATTCTAATATACATGGACTAGATTTTTGAAAAACAAAAATGAAGCGTTTGATCATTTGGAAATTTTAAGAAAGAAAATTCAAATACAAAAAGGTTGTCCCATTGTGTCAATCCATACGGATCACGGTCGAGAATTTGATAACGAGGTGTAATTTGAAGCCTTTTGTGATGCTAATGGTATCACTCACAATTTCTCGGCTCCGCGTACTCCTCAATTAAAATAGGGTTGTTGAACGTAAAAATAAACTTTACAAGAAATGAGTCGCGCTATGCTAAATGAACAATCTATCCCTCAAATTTTTTGGTGTAATGTCGTCGACACCTCAACTTATATTTTAAATAGAATATTAATTAGACCTTTCCTTGGAAAAACTCTATACGAACTTTCTAAAGGTAAAAAGCCTTCCCTAAAATACTTTAAAGTCTTTAGTAGCAAATGTTTTATTCTCAACACCAAATATTACCTCACTAAATTCAACCCTAAATCTACCGAAGACGTATTTCTAGAATATTCCTCCAATAGTAAAGCCTATATAATCTTGAACAAAGAAACCATGAAAATCGAAGAATCTTTAAATGTAAGATTTGACAAAAGTCCTCCTCCTAAATCATCACCTTTAGTAGATGATGATATAATTGAGAGTCAAATCGTAGAAAACCAAATAGAAGAAATAAAAGACAAGAAAAATGGACCATTAAACAAAGAAATTATAAACATCAAAGAAGCAAAAGATCATCCCTTAGAAAAGGTCACAGGAAAATTAAACAAAAGAACCTTAAGGTCTCAAGTCCAAAATCAAAGTAATTTCTTTTGTTTTGTGTCATCCGTAGAACCCAAAAATATTAAAAAAGCCATTAAAGACGAAAGTTAGATAATGGCTAAGCAAGAAGAATTAAACCAATTTGTATTTAATGATGTATGGAACCTTGTCCCCCTCTTAAAAATCAAACGATCATTGGTCCAATATGGGTTTTCAAAAATAAATTAGATGAAAATGGTGTAGTGTCTAGAAATAAAGCTAGGCTTGTCGCACAAGGATACAACCAACAAGAAGGAATAGATTTTGACGAGACATATGCTCCCGTAGCAAGGTTAGAATCTATAAGAATCCTTCTTGCATATGCCTGTGCAAATGATTTCAATTTTTTTTAACTGGACGTCAGAAGTGCCTTCCTAAACGGTTTTATAAATGAAGAAGTCTATGTGTTTCAACCTCCCGGTTTTGTCGATTTCAAAAAACCTAATCATGTGTATAAACTCAAAAAGGCTCTTTATGGTCTTAAACAAGCACCAAAAGCTTGGTACGATAGACTTAAAGCCTTTCTCCTTGATCATAAGTACACCATGTGATTGGTAGATAACACCCTATTTACTAAGAAAAGAGACTCACATATCATTATTGTCCAAATATACGTTGACGACATCATATTCGGATTAACTTATCAAGAGCTTTGCGACGATTTTTCTAAAATTATGCACGACGAGTTTGAAATGAGTATGATGGGTTAGTTAAATTTCTTCCTTGGTTTACAAATCAAACAACTAGAAGATCGCATTTTCTTCAACCAATCTAAATACATTAAAGAAATGCTTAAGAAATTCGGTCTAGACGACTTTAAACCCATCAAGACACCAATGTCATCTGAAACCAAACTCACCAAGGACGAAGACAGGGAGTTCGTTGATAACACAAAGTATCGTGGCATGATTGGTAGTTTACTCTATCTTATGGCGAGTCAGCCAGACATCATGTTTAGTGTTTGTCTATGCGCCCATTTTTAAGAAGATCCCAAATCTTCTCACCTTTGAAGCCATCAAAACAATATTTAGATACATTAAGGGAGTAACACACTTAGAATTATGGTATCCCAAAGGAACGGGAGTAGAAATAATAGTTTACGCCGATTCTGACCATGTCGGAGACTATGTCGATCGTAAGAGTACTAGCGGTGTTTGCACCTTCATGGGTTGTTGTCTAACATCTTGGTTCTCCAAGAAACAAACTGCCCTAGCCATTCCCACCACAGAATTCGAATACATGTCCGCAGGCAAGGCATGCCAACAAGCGTTGTGGATGAAACAAGCCTTCATAGACTATGACATCAAACTAAATGACATTCCCGTCTTATGTGATAATAAAGGTGCCATCGACCTAAGTAAAAACCTCGTCCTACACTCTCGCACCAAACATATAGAAATCCGACACCATTTCCTCCGTAATAATGTACAATAAGAAAACATCTCTATAGAGAAGGTTTCCTCAGAAGATAGCATAGCTGATATCTTAACCAAACCACTCAAACGTGAACCTTTCAACTTACTTATACTAGGATTATGACTCATGGAACCTAAGCATTATTGAACCCATAAATATTGTTCTTTTCTGCGAAAATCCAATAAGCTATCTCATTAGGCTAACATCCCGTGCTGTGTGATAGTGTTTATTTTAGGGAGTGATACTAAGAAACTCGTACTCTGATTGCTTGCCCTGCATTCTCAGAAATATGCTCCTAGGACAGAGTATATTTGTCTAGACCACACAATAAAAAAAGACCAACGGTTTTTGAATCCACATGATTCTACCATAAAATAGCCGGATTATCTCAAAAACCAAGTCCCTTTAAAAGGGTTTCGGTAAATCCAGAAGATCTCTTTTCTTCTCAAATCTAAGTCTAGGATTCTATTTCGCACTCAAAAATAAAACTTCTGGGAAACTTTGTTCATACTAGTATATGTAGCTATACTATATACTATTGCGTATGCATTTGCATCATCAAAAGGATTTCTTTACTTCATACAAACCCCGAAAGAGTAAAGTTCTTTTAAATTACTTCTGACGACTAGGACACACATGAATTTTTTTCATCCATTGATTAATACATAGCAAAAACGTTTTACTCATGCATCACTTCATGTGTCTCTTGGATGCTAAAGGGAATAGATAATCAATATGTATTTTTGGGTACATTCATCCGAAGCAACATTAAATTAAGGAGCTCATTGGGTTATCTCATTATTATAATTTTCTCTTGAGTAGAGATAACCGTACCTCCACATTGTTTGCATATAGACAGATACTCGAACTTTCTTAAAGTAAACTTGAAGATCACCTACCTTGTTGGTATTGTAAGACCTCTAAAAATTCTTTGCATTACCTTCACCTTTTATAATTTTTTCTTCCTTTCTTTTCATCAGACACATGGATCCCTTCTATAATGAAGGGCGAAACCCTTTTGAAAGGGTTTCGACTGATTCGGGTAATCAGTGAGTTTTCCATACTATTTTTACAATTCAAATTCTCAATTTTCCCTCCTTTATCAACCTATTTCCAGCCTCTAGACATTAGAGGTTGACATTTTGTGCATTAACTCCATATCTAATCATTAGATTTTGCCAAAATTAGTAGATTTTGCATTAGATTCCATGCATTACTCTCTCTATAAATAGCCTTCTTCCTATTGTTTCACCATCACCAATTTCCAGCCATACATTGATCATCACAATGCCAAAATCCTCTAATGAAAAGAAAGAAAACAAATCACTACGAAGAACGGCTCGGATTAGTGTTCATGCTTGTTTTCTTGTCATTCCACCATCCAATTCTCCACCTTTCTAACGTTTTTCTCCTCCTAGTAACTATCAAATGTCACCACCCGCTACACCTCTTGACTCTCCACTACCAACTCTTATTACACCACCAGGCTTCTCTCCAAGTGAACTTCTAGCCACTCCGAAGGCAACACCAACTCCTTTAACCTCACCACCTCTGGCACCTACTCAACCATCCAAGCAATCATCATCATTGATCATCAACATAGAGCCCATTAAGCTCATCTTCTTAACTCCTCCCGCATCTCCTCATCCTTTCTTCGATTCACTTGAAGACCTCCCACCTAGGACCACCAATCCTCCTCTTTCTCAACCCACGTTCGACTCCATCGAACGCTTAGCAAGCCAACCACCACCATTCCCCAATGTCATAGAGATGGAACCGCCTCCACCACCTCTTCCACCACAACTTCCGTCATTCTCTCAACCGACGTGGTCCAATGACCTCCTACCACCACTATCTCACGAGCCATTTTTTGAGCATTGCCAACGAACCCAAGTGATCGTCAATGACATCCTCGAACGCCTTACTACTCTTTTATTACCCACCAAAACTTTCCATAGGACGTTTGGTGACAAAAATAAGAATATTATTATATTTCGTTTTTAATTTTTAGTTTAAAGAACATCTCTTTGTTCTTATTTTTACCCATCTTGTAAGTAACAAAGAGTCACTAATTTGGTTGATACAATTTTATTACAAGGATCTATGTTCATTACTTGTCTTGGTTGTGTTGTGCCTTGTCTTTGTGCATCTTATTCTCTTATTGTATCTCATTATGTGCGTACTAACCTACCTCAACGAAAATCAAGTTCTGATTTTCTTCCTAGGAACCAGATCCATTCGATAACAAAGGGCAAAACCCTTTTGAAAAGGTTTCGATTGATCCGGGCAAACAGTGGATTCAACATTATTTTTTATATTTATTTGTAGGTACTGTCAAAGCAAGGGGGCTTATACCTATGTTATTTATTACTAACACTTTCTTTTGTAGCATCAAATCCATCTGGATTCCTTGACACCCTTATTAAGGGGGAGCTTCTCATCAAGATGGAGCATAGAACTCTATTTATTTCAGATCGATTATCATACATATTGCTTACATTGCACAACTCTTATACTTATTGTATTGGATTCATTACATTGCATTGCACTTTCTTGCTAGTTTTTATTCGACCACTCTTTTTGTTTCGACAAAAAGGGGGATAAGAAAGTAAAAGACTCCAATTTAAAAGTTTGTACATTTTACTCTTTACTTTCAATAATCTTATGTTTTGTCATCAACAAAAAGGGAAGATTGTTAATACAAATAAGCCGTAATAATGTTTATTTCTATTCTACGATACTCTTATGTTTTGTCGGTAACAATAATAAAATCATTATAAGTAGAAAATAAAATATGTAAGTTTTAAACAAATAGTTTTTCTAACTTATTATATCTATCATACATTAAAACATTTTATAAAAGAAACACAAAGCTACTTATACTTTTATTTTTCAAAAATATGTAAATTATATTTACATTTTTCATCATGCGTGACATCAACATGATCTTTCTATATCTTAACTAAATCTTACAAGATTACACAAGATCTTGGAAGATTACACAAGATTATTGAAAGTTTGGCAACCAAAATCTGGATTTACATTACCAGTGACCCGGATCCCTCGGGTTACACTGGTCGAATCCCTTTTAGAAGGGATCCGCTTGATCCGGTAAACAGTAAAATTTTTTACCTATAAATAGTAAGTCATTTATCATGTTTTACTCACTCATTCCTCTTACATCTCTCTAATATTCTGATATCTCTATCTAAATTTCAGATCTAGTTTAGTTCCATTTTTCATCTGTAGGTAATTCTCTTATTAGAAGAAATTACCGATATTTCATACGAGACGATCAAGCTCAAGTTACCTTGTTGCAAGTCTACACTATCATATCAAGATCATCTTGTTGATTCTTGTACTTCATTTATTCATTGTACTTACATACTTCATCCTTGTAAAAAGAGTTTATAGCATTGGGTCGGTTCTACCTTTGTTATAACCCGGTATTTAGCTTTGTACCAGAAAAAGTGTAAGCGACGTTGCGAGGCTTCTCCGCTGGACAAAGAGATTGTGGATTAGTGCTTACGAACTCTCGAGTTGGAACTCGGGGAGTCGAGTAGGGCAAGAAAGGTGTCATTGTAGCCGAACCACTATGTCACGGTTCTATCTCTTCTAACTTTATATTTACTTTACTTGTGCTTAATATTTATTTCTTACTACGCAGATCAAATCAATATCATTAACTTCACAGAAACACGATCTATAATTTTGAAAAATAAATTTAAAACGGTAAAACTATTCAACTCCCTTCTAGTTTTCTGCTCTAGCATTTTGTTTATGAAATTACCCACATACCCTTAACGTTTAATTTTTTATTTTAATGCGTATATGTCCTTTTTGGTAATTTTACATCTTATAATTACAGATACAACTACGTTACCAAACATGTTTTTTAAACAAACAACTACTGCCAACTGATACTGCTTGCTGCTTACTGTTACTGCTTACTGCTACTGCTACTGCTACGTGTCGCCAGACATAATCTTAGGTGTTGTTTGTTTATTAAGAGGCTTTGAATCTGAATCAGATTCAAATCTGAATCAAATGAGACTGTTTGCTTTTAACCTTTTAACTGTCTAAACGATCTAAGTACAAATCCGTTTTATTCTTAAAATCAGTTTTATTCTTACGAAACATAAACATGTTTAAACATTATATGAAATATTTGAGTTATAAAGTTAGCATAGTTTAACAACATGAGAATAGAATGTTTTAAACAAGACATTCAAAGTCACCGTGTCACAATTTATTCTTGTAAAATAGTTATATATTGTTGATGTGTTGTACTCCCTCGTGGTTAGACATTTTCATCATTTTACAAGTTGTCACTACATCTACTTTACAATCATAAGATTGCGAAAAAATATTTCATAATACACTTGACATTGTCAATTAACAATTAAAATATTTTTTAATGAATAAATTTAAGCTCATGTCTAAATTACAAGGGCCACAAATTAATTTCACAAACTAGTTATATAATTCGATTGTTTAAAAAACTCTTAAGTGTTTGAGCATCATCATCATTATCACTTTGAACATTTTATGTTTAACAAAAAAGAAAATAGTAATTATTTTTAACTTACTATCAATATTAAAGTCGAAAATAATTATTGCACAATATGAAAAGAACAAAAGCCAAAGAAAAAAAGCTAATGGGAAAAAAGAAGAAAAAAAGAAAGAAATAAAGAAAGAAAGTAAAGAGTGAGGAGGTTGACTCGCTTGATCTTACTCCTTTTTATATATAGATAAATATAAATATATAACAAAGATCAAAATCCACGAAATCAATGAAACCGGAAGTAGTATAGAGTATTTCCGGGTCGTTATGTCCCAACGAGGCTTGAATGGAAAATCGAATGACGAATTGATAATCGATGTTTGAATATGACAAGGATATGATTGGGCACTAAACCTAATAGGCACATACACACAAAGATAAGCAAGGAAAATAAGCTAGAACAAGCGTAAAAGCTAGAAATGGTAAAAACACTTAAAACTTTTAAACT
>BQNB010052838.1:0-33454 GCA_026074375.1 Tanacetum coccineum | reverse complement strand
TGTTGAATTGCTTTACAACTTATGATTGGAATTGGAATGAAATTGGATAACGATCTTCTAGGGTCTGGTAGGTGTATGTTATATTTTTAGTAGAAGCCGATAAACCGACGCCATTCTCGATTTGCCTTAAATCAATATCATGACAGAAAGTGATTCCAAGACTTAAATCCTATTCTAGGCGTCTTAATTTTCCCTTTTCCAATGGTGGACAGATATTGGCACTATATGGTTCATATGTTGCATTCATTTATGAAACAATAGGGGACTGTTATGAAGCTTTTGCTTTGAGAGAAATCTGATAGCCTACTCACGTATGTTCTTGTTGAGAACCATCTCGTTGATGATTGTTCTTATTCTGACTTATGTTTTGCATTGAGGTCCACATGAAGTATTCTAGTGTTATCGTTTTAAGGATTTTGTTGTTATTACTTTCTATGTGATTGCATGTTAGAAAATTTGGAACTGCGGTTCACATTCTTGTATATGTACCCTTAAGATGGCATAGGCACATAAAGGTGCATACAGGAAACTCGTGTAAATTTTGCCCCCTGCAGGTAAAAATAGGTTAATTTGGGTTTCATTGTATCTCAAACGGGTCAAATGAGTGAAGTTACTTAATCTAGCTAAAATGGAGAAGGGGGTATAAGTTGATCAGGGTGTATGTAGATGCGTACAACGCCATCAATTGCATCACTAAAACCAAATAAAATTATTATAATAATAATTTTAGATTATCTGTAGATTACAAGTTCGTCTGCAGGTCAACCCAACCTAACCCCGTTGATCCTGTTTTTGACCCATTGCCTGTCCTTCATGTATTTGTTGGTGGTTTACAAGTTTCCGTTAAGTTTATCTACTGAAATAGTTTCTATTTCATCCATCACACTACATTTCAAATGTATTCCAACAGCTTGTGTACCAAGGAGTAGAAAGTGAATTCCAGAAGAGGAATTTACAGCTTTCCAATAAGTAATCAGCATGCCAAAAAAGCTTACAGGATAGTTATGTTATTTTAGTAATAAAACTGATTATTATATATAATGGTGTAGGAGGTTTCATGCAGTAAAATTACACTTTCAGGCGACTTTCAACCTGTTTAACTCGTCCTTGAAGTTGTCTGTACCGTTTGACTTGTTAGAGATTAAGCATAACCAGAATTGGGTCTTCACAAGTAAATGGGTTGGAAGTACCTCTAGTTTCTAGCCTAGTACGTCTAATTGGTTGTGACAAAAGTCTTGTATCTTCGCAGCTATCAAACTCTGCACTTGTTCCTAATTTCAACCAGACCTGGGCCTTGTATTGCCGCGTGCAATTCTATTCAGTAATCAGAGATAAGCTAACACCGATCAAACCTTTAGCCAAAATTTTGACATTTAAGTTGATAGTATTCCTGACATGGTGGTGAGGTGTTCCTGTTGTATACTCGCAGATTTTTTTTATTTGATGGAAGGCCTTAAAAGCTTTTTTATGCAGCAATTAAAAACATGTATTTGATTATAGATGATCATATGTATCCTGGTGAGTAATGTACTTATTTTTAACTTAATTTTTTATTACCAAACTAGCATAACTAACAAGATATATAAAGGAGACTAAATGTACTAATAGTTGAATCTTGTGCAGTAAACATAGGGGAGTGGTAAAGGGTGTTTCACATCGAGTCTTGAAGTGGTTATGTATTATGGAAAAATATAGAAACAGATAATCACCTATAACGGAATGGGTTGTAGATGATATTGGTTAAAAGTTATAAACTTGTAATAGTTAGATCATCATAATAAGTTTTGTTGCAACCACTCCTTGACTGACTGTTTCTAGATGAAAAGGAAGCTTCCAGGAAAGAGACATAGATAAAAGAAATACTAGTACTATTTCTAGGGTTGATATATGTGAACATATGAATCATTGTCTCTCATATATTCATTCTTGTTGGAATAATGTCTAACAATGATAGCACCAATGTTTTTGAGGCAATTAAGCTGTGGAGACTCATCAAAACTGTTGAAAGTTACGGAATAGGAGAAGCAGCAAAAAAATATGATGTTGAAAAACCACAAGTTAATGAGATAGTTTCGAAAGCCATACAAGATCACCAAGACATTATCAAAAGCCACCAAGACGCTATAGCAAGCCTACAAAAATGCATGCAAGACGAAGAAAAAAAGAATCCCAAAATGGAACCTAGTACTAGTAGTAGTCAGGGTGGTGATGTGTTGTGTTACATTTGTGGTAAGAATGAACATAAGGCTAAGGACTGTTGTGGGGTTGGTTGTTATGAGTGTGGTGAGCTTGGGCATATTAATAGGGATTGGAGACCTTGTAACGGGGATGTAAATGGTGAATTGCTTGGGCGTGTTGGTGGTGGTGGTCGTATTTGTTATTATTGTGGCAAGGGCGGGTATATCGCTCTTTGTTCTAAGTGTGGCGGGACAGGGCATGTGGGTAAGGAATGTTGGTAAACATGCTTATGGATTAATGGTGGTATTTAATGATAAACTAGAGTTTCTATGATGTCTTTTGATTTTTATTAATTACTCTAGTTATTGTTAGTATGGCATTATAATGATGTTGAATTGCTTTATGACTTTACTGGGATTGGAATGAAATTTGCTATGGTTTAGTGAGGTGTATGTTTTTATTCATAGAAGCAGAGGAGAAACTGATGTCATTCTCTGTTGGCCATAATATGTGTTTTTTTTGTTACATAAGCTGCCCAACATGAGACTTCATAACCTTGCCAGTAAAGATTGCAAATAGATACAAAATTAGGAAATGTAACCTGTTAGTACAAAATTAGTGTGGTGTGATTAGGGGGATGTGGAATGCTCACAGCGAGGCTATAAGCTCTCGGATCGTTGTGTTTATTGTACTAAGTGAAGATGATGGAAAACTTCCTGCTAAGAAAAAGAACATCGTTAACCTTACCGCGGGAGGGGTATCCCGCAATTAAGCTCGGGTGTAAGAGTAAGTATTGGCTATAAGTAGTATATGTGAGTAGTAGCGGAAGTCATACCGTTAGGAGTGTTTGGACGACTTCTTATATAGGCGGGTGTCGCTATCGGACGCCTGAGTCACGGGGGGAGGTTCGCCCTATTACCTGGTGGGTAATAAGGTTGTTGTCGTGGGGTCAACGTCGATGAAGTTGTCACCTTTCGTAGCATAGCTGCTTAGGTTATCGTTATCATCATCTATTATCCTTATTAGGAACGTTGACGTTATTTCTCGAAGTCCCATGTTCTGTCCCTTACTCTTTTTTGTTGGTCACGGGTGACCGTTTGTCGTGTAGCGGTACGTGCTTCGCAAGGGTACACGAAGCGGTGGAGCTTGTGGGGGTTTGTAAGTCCCGGATCCTTTCGGTGGAGCGGTGGAGCTCGCGGAGCGGACGGTGTTTATACTTTGTCCCAGATCCTTTCGGGCTTTGGGCTTTGGCCCATTAGTTACTGTATGGCCTGGTCAGCGGTTCGGTTGGCACTATACGTCATCAAGTCCCCCCAGTCTAGTATGTTTTTCGTGCGTGCGGAGAATGTTACTAGACTTAAATCCGCTTAGCTGTTGATGGTCAGTGGACTCATATGCGTGTTCCCTACGCTTCTTGGTAGGTAGCCTCGCATGACGTGGTTTGTTCTTAGCCACTCGCTTCTCTGACTGATGTGACGCTGTGTCAGGCACGCGAATCGTCGCAACTGTTCATCTTCCTCTATTTCCATCGTCCGATGGGAGGTATGGACACGTGTCTAAATCTTGACGTTTGTGGGGTTTTCTTCGTTGGTTACTATAAATACCATCTTATTTTCACTGTTCTTCTTTTTCGGTTTTTACTGCACTTTTTCTATCTCTTTTACTCTTGCTCTCCCAGTTTCTTCTCCGTATGTTTGTTTTTTGTCAGACCGTGCGCCTTTAGTTGCAGGTTTGGTTCTCTCTCCTTGTATTTGCATTTGAAATGGTTGGTTGTTCGATATATACCGTTACTTTCGTTCTGACCCAACGGGAATTAGATCTTCACTGTCTTACTTATAATATTCCGGCTGAGTTATAACCAGAGGTACCTGATCGGAATTCTACGATCAAAGATAGTCCGGAAGGGAAGATTGACATGTATACTCGTTTTATTGAATTTGCTAATTATCGGATCCCTTTGTCCAAATTCTTATTCCGTGTCCTCGAGTATTACCAAATTAATCTTTCCCAATCGTTTGTCATCGGTGTGGCAAAAGTGAGTCATTTTGAGATCATGTGCCGTGCTCTCGGTCGCATCCCCACCGTGGGCACCTTCCGCCGCTTTTATGTCAATTCCATCAGCAACGGATGGTTGTCTTTTTCGAAGCGCGGGGGCGCTGACGATCCCTGCTGTATTTTGAAAAAAATTTGACTCGCTTAAGAATTGAAACAATCATTTTTTTCTGGATAGACGCTTCGGTCTGTCCGCTGTCTATCCCTTGGTTTGACGGTACCTCAGTTGTTAAGGATCCGCTCCCAATGGATGAGGTTGTGGATTTACCCTATGTGGAACTATTGAATGAAAAGCGTACCTTATCAGGAAATATCTGGAAACCTTCTTATGTCTTGTGGGTCTTAGTCGTTCGTTTGTTGAGACGGACGTTCGTCCCACTTTGTTACGTGATGATGATGAGGGTAGGTGTCTGCATGCATATATATGTGCTTAGGGTAGACTTCATGTGGTTTTATTTCATTTTTTTGACGTAGGTTATTAGTTTTCTTGTAGAGATGGGTTTACTGGATTTTATAAGAGCTGCGGATCCCTTTAAGGTGAAGGTTGGGGAGCGGACGCTTGCCGAGATGAGGTTCCGCTTGTTACTGAGACTGAGGACAGGGTTGTTTCTCCTTCCCCACAGACCATCCGTCTTGTTGATCACACCATCCAAGATGAGCTGAATGTTAACTCTAGTAAGAGGAGGAAAAGAGTAGCTTTTGTTTCTGAGCCACCCCCCGTAAAGAAGGCACGGGCTGAGGGCATAGCTATTTCTGACTCCCGTCCTAGCACCGCGGGCAAATCTCCCACTGCTCTTCGGAGGCTTAGTAGGTTGAGTGAGCAGGGTGATGCTGGTTTTGGATCCGCTGCTCCTGCGACGAAGGATGTTACGTCTTCCTCTGTCACTCCTACTCCTGAGCATGTTCTTGAGGATGCCTCTCATGATAATGTAAGGACACGTCCTTCCTCTGGTCGCTTTGTCGTTTTGTCTTCTGGTTCTACGGATACTGATATTCCCACTTCTCCTCAGGTTGCTCCGCCTGCGACTTCGGGGTCGGCTGGCATTAATGTGCCTGTAGCCGAGTTCGTAGGTGATGGTCATCGTTCGCCTGGTTCTGGGTCTGCTGCTGGGGATTTGTCTGCTACACCAAACCAAGATCCATCTACTGATGACTTCTATGAGTCTCAAACCATTGACTCCGCTTCTGCCCAGAATGTCTATGTTCCTAACTGGAATGTCACTAACGGTGCTCGGATAAACGACCATGTCATTTGTCGAAACCTTCTTGATCACGTCACTCCTCCGGGTTACTGGGCCGCTCTTCGTAACCAGCATGATGCTGGATTTCTTAACGCTATCAACATTAATTTGGCCTAACATGTTTGTATGGTTTCTGAGTTACGTTTGCGCTATGAGCACGAGATTATGACGAGGGAGAAATTTGAGAATAAGTTTATTGATAGCGCTGCACTTGTCCAACAGAGGAATGCATAGATTGCTGATCTGAGGGTTAGGTTAGAAAAGTCTGAGGCTGAAGCTGCGGAAGTGACAGAGCTTCGCAAACATGTGTCTGATTTGGAGGCCACGGTTGCCGTGAGGGATAGGGAGCTTGCGAACTTGCATACAAAGAATGTTGGCTTGGTAGGGAAGGTTCCCGCTTTGGAGTTGGAGTGCGATGGTTTGAAAAATCAGGTTGTGGGTGAGGATGGGATATGAGAGGAGTTTACATCTTAGCAGGATGCGGCAGAGCGGCTCTTCAAAGAACGTGCTGTGGAGATGGATGCCTATATTGCTGACGTGCGTCGTGATATGGATAATGATCTTTATCCGCACATGTTGACTGCCATTGCCGGTCGGAGGTGGGTCGTTAGGCACGGTTTTCGCCTGGCCATGCATAAGTGTGCACGCTCCGTTGAATGTCAATCTGCTTTAGGTAAGGTCATTTCAATGGCCATCAATAAAGGTATTCAACAGGGTTTGGAGGCCGGGGTTGTTCATGGTAAGGCTGGTAGGTCTTTAACTCAAATCGAGGCTTATGATCTGGAGGTTGAGGGGAAATATGTTGTTGCGGTTTATGAATTCGAGGGTGTATCTTTTCCTTTGTTGGATGAGCTAGAGGGCCTAAAAGATTCTCCTCTTGCATTGATTATGTCTACTTTAACTTTGAGAGATGGTGAAGGCGACAAGGATACTTCTCCCGAGTTCAGTTAGTTCCAACCTTCTTTTGACCAGGTGACCGTGCCAATTTACTTTGAGTCCGGCTCCATATGCCGTGAGATGCCTTTATCTGATGCTATTCCCACTATTCGTCGGTCTGCCGAGAGGAGAGGATTATGTCCTCCCTCAGGCGCTACTCCGGGTGAAACTTCTTGCTCCGTTCCTCTTCATGATTCTTCTCTTGGTGTTGCTGACTATCAGGTTTCTACTCTGGTCCTGTCTGGTGACGGAGTGCCCGCTGGCTAGCCGCCTATTGCTGAGCCACATGATGACCTGTTTGACATATCTGTTTTGGAAAAACCCGATGATGCTTGATGTTTTTAGCTTATGGTATTTGAGCCCATTTTAACTATGGTGCTTCGTGCCTCAAGTTATCTTGTGAAGTTGTTTTAAAGATTTTCTTTTTGTGACTTAGGTATATCTATGTACGGACCTTGTATGTGGTCGCATGCGTGCGGATCTTGTATGCGGTAAATCCGCACCCTTAGTATTTTAACTTTGCTACTTTGTACATGAGGCCGCCTGTGGCCGTACTACTATGTAAACTTTGTTAAATGAAGTTGCTATTTTTTGTAATAGTCTTTGTGTTGTTTAGCTATCTAGCTATTGTACCGGGCTTGCAATCCGCTTACGTTTGTTGAGTTGATTTTTAGGTTACTCATACTTATTTGTTTTTTAGACAAATAGAGTTAATTATGGGGCCGTACTCGTTCCCGTGACATGTGTGTTTATGTGCATGCGTGCGCGTCTTATCGTATGCATATAATATAACAAGTTTTGTTGGAAAATTTGTGAAGGTAGCTAGGCTTCACATGACATTTAATAATTTTAAAATAAGTCAGTACATAATATGGATGAAAATTACCCCAACCGCTAGTGTGGTTTCACATTGGTAGGGGGACTTGCATGATACCAGATTTTAAATATAACATTTTTTCAAGTCTTGAACGTTCTACGTACGCGGGAGTATATCCTCGCTTCCGTTCCTGAGCTTGTATGCTCCCTTTACAAGTGCTTCTATCACCTCGTATGGTCCTTCCCATTTTAGGCCCAGCTTTCCATTGTCTTTGGCGTGACTTGCTTCGTTGCTACGGTAGACAAAATCCCCTAGACGGAAGCTTGCGTTGCGAGCTTTTGCATTGTAGTATTTTTCCATCCGGGCTTTGCTTCTGGCTTCTCTAACCGCTGCCCTTTCTCTCTTTTCTTCAAGGATGTCTAGGTTTAGGAGTAGTCCTTCATCGTTTTTAGCTTGGTTTACTTCCGTACACCTTAATGAGGTCATCCTTATCTCGACCGGTATCACGGCTTTAGTACCGTACGTGAGGGAGAATTGAGTGTCTTCGTTGCTTGTTTTGATCATTGTGCGGTGTGCCCATAATACGTGCGACACTTCCTCAACCTAGTTTCTGTTGTTTTCACCCAGTCTAGTTTTTATCCCTTCTCCCAGGCTACGGTTTGCCCTTTCTACTTGGCCGTTGGTTTGCGGGTGTTTAACGGATGCAAACCTTTGCTTGATATTTAGCTTCTTGCACCAGTCGAATGTATTGTCTCTAAATTGCTTCCCGTTGTCAGATATGATCTCTCCCGGGAGTCCGAATCTGCATACAATATTGTCCCATACAAATTTCTTGACTTGGTTTTCGGTTATCGTTGCTACTGGCTTTGCTTCGATCCACTTAGTAAAGTAATCAATGGCTACGATCAGAAACTTCACCTTTCCTTGCCCCTCCAGGAATGGGCCTGAGATATCGATTCCCCACTTATAGAAATTCCACGGAGAAGTTATTGGCGTGAGTTTTTGCTGTGGATTCTTAGAGACTAGTCGGTGGGTCTGGCAGTCATTGCATGTCCTGATAATGTTCCGCGCGTCTTTGTGCATTGTCAGCCAGTAATATCCGGATCTTATCACCTTTGCTACAACGGATCTTGGGCCAGAGTGCATGTTGCAAGATCCCTCGTGTATTTCTCTGACTACGTATTCCACCTGTGTTGGCCCAACGCACCGCAACCACGGTTCTCGGAATGACTTTTTGTACAAGACTCCATTAATCATGGCGTATTGCCTTTCCTTGATCTTGATTGCGCATGCTTTTTTCGTTTCCGCTGGCAGAGTACCCTCCGTGAGGTATTCGATCAGCGGTGTCATCCAGCAGTACCCTTCTTCTTCCACTATGGTTAAGATTTCTTTTTCTTCTATTGACTTTCTTTTCAGTGTTTCTACCAGGACCTGCTTGGTGAGGTGGGCGAAGCTCGTGGACGCAATTTTGCTTAACGCATCCGCTTTTTTGTTTTCACTCCGCGGCACCTACTCAATTGAGAATTTTTTAAAGCCGCCAATCAGTGTTCTGGCTTTTTCCAGATACTGGGTCATGCTTTGCTCCTTTGCTTCATACAACCTGTTGATTTGGCTTGCTACGAGGCGGGAGTCCACTTTTGCTATTAGGTTTTTCACACCCATTTGTTCTGCTATCCGTAAGCCAACTACTAGGGCTTCGTATTCTGCCTCGTTGTTAGATGCATCAAATTCGAATCTTAACGCATAGGTGAACTCTTTTCCCTCTGGGTTTGTAAGGATAAGTCCGGCTCCTGACCCTTCTAGGCATGATGATCCGTCCGTGAACAGGATCCACGGCTCGAGGACTGCTTCTTCAGTTTGTACTCCCGCTGGGGGTTCTTCTTTATCTATTTTTTTGGCTATGAAATCAGCTAAGACTTGGCCGCGGATTGATGTCCTTGGCCTATATGTAATGTCAATGCTTCAAGCTCAAATTTCCATTTTAGCATTCTTCTAGTGTTTTCTGGCCGTGACAGGATCTGTTTTATGGGCTGGTCTGTGACTACCGCTACTGGGTGTGCTTGGAAGTACCTCCTCAGCCTTCTTGTAGCGTGCACTAATGCCAAAACTACTTTTTCCATTGGACTGTAGTTTATCTCTGGAGCTTGCAAGGCGCGGCTGACGAAATAAATTGGCATTTGTCGCGAGTCCCTCTTTGTCAGAAGGACTGCACTTATTGCCTCTCTAGCTGCGTTAAGATACAGTATCAACTCTTCTCTAGGTTTTGGTACGGTTACCATTGGTAATTCCGCTATACATTCCTTCATGCTTTGAAATGCTTTTTGCGCTTCTGGTGTCCATTGGAAGTCGCTTTTTTTCACACATCTTTTGAGGGTCTTGAAGAAGGGGAGTGACTTCTCTGCGGATTTAGATAGGAACCTATTTAGGCTAGTCAGCTTTCCATAGAGGCTTTGAGCTTCTTTCAGCGTTTGGGGCGAGTGTAGCTTCACCACTGCTTCCACTTTTTCTGGACAGGCTTTGATTCCCTGCATGCTAACTACGTGACCTAAGAACGCTCCTTCTTCCGCACCAAATGTGCATTTTTAGGGTTAAGTTTCATGTTTATCTTCCTCAGATTGTGGAATGTTTCTTCGATATCTCTTAGTATTTCGCGTTCCGTATGGCTTTTTATTACTAGGTCATCTACGTATACTTCCAGGTTCCTGCCGATCTGATATTCAAATGCTTTATCTACGAGTCGCTGGTATGTTGCTCCGGCATTCTTGAGGCCGAACAATATTTTTTTGTAGCAGAAAACTCCTTGGTTAGTATGGAAAGCCATTTTTTCTTCGTCCTCTTCCGCCATCTGTATTTGGTGGTATCCCTTGTAAGCATCCAAGAAACACTTGAAAGGGTACCCACAGAGAGATTCAACTTTCTAATCGATTTCTAGAAGGGGGTAGCAGTCTTTTGGGCACGACTTATTTAAATATGTGAAGTCTACGCACATCCTCCAGCTGCCATCGTGCTTTTTTACCATGACTGGGTTTGAGAGCCAGTCGTGGTAGTGTACTTCCCTCATGATTTCAGCTTCCACCAGCTTGGCGACTTCCTCTTGGATCGCTTTGTTCCTATCCGGTGCTTGCCCCCTTCTTTTTTGCCTTACGGGTTGGCATCCCTCGCGGACGTTTAAGCGGTGTTCCGCTATGTGTCGCGAGACGCCTGTCATATCGGCCGGTTTCCAAGAAAATATATCTATGTTTTCTTTTAGCAAGTTGCAAAGTTCCATTCTCCCTTTTTCAGACTGGTTTCTGCCTATTGTGATAGTTTGCTCTGGATGCTCTGGGTGGATTGCTACTTTGATTCCCTCCGTGGCCGTTGGTTCTTTGGGTGGAAGAATACTTTGTGCTTCTGCTACCATTCTGTATTCCGCTGGTATTATTGTGTTGCTGCGGATCGTTACTATTCCTCCTTCCACTCGGGATTTTATCATTCCGTGAGCGGTAGATGGGACCGCTTGGATTTTCCTGAGGCCCGGACGGCTGATGATACCGTTGTATGGTAAGGGGGACCTAACAACCATGAAGCTCATCAGGGTGCTCGTTGAGTGTTCTTCATCTCCCAAAGTCACCATTAGTGATATTTGTCCCAACGGCCAGGATATTTCACCACTGAACCCTAAGAGGGGAGTTGTTGCCGAAACCATCTGGTTTTTTATCGTTGGATGAAGTCTATTGAAACAATGTTCATATAGTACCTCCGAGTCTGATCCTCCATCTACGTACATGCGATGGAAGAGATGACCTGCTACTTCCGCCTCGATCACAATTGATGTTTCTTGTCCGCTGTCGTCTTCTAGAGTTGAGAAAGAAATTTCCTAGTCTGCGAAGAAGCTCTGTGTGGTCTTTTGCCTTGTTATCCGTTTCCAGGGCTGGACCATTAAAATTATCGTAGCTTTTTCTTTGTTAGGAGCTTCCCCTTTCTTTGCAGTTTTTGCCTGCTCTCCTCGTCTTCCTCCTTGCTTTATTTCTTTAACCAGGTGTGACAGCTGTCCTGATTTGACCGCTTCTTCTATTTGCCCCCTCAGATGGATGCACTTATCTGTGCTGTGACCTTTGTCCCCGTAGAACTTGCAGAACTTGTTCTTGTTCCGATTTTCTGCAGGCCCCGTCATGGGTGGCGGTGCCTTAAACTTCACTGTATCCATTGCCAGGATCTCTTTTAGTGTCTTTATGAGAGGTGTGAAGCGATCTTGCCGCCTGATCGACTTGTGTTGGTTTTTAAAGTCGGGCCTTTTGTCGAAGTTTGATTTGTTACCGCTCTCATGGTGTTTCCATGCTGGCGGTGCTTTTTTCTTATTTAGGTTTGCGGCGGCTACTTCTCCTCTTAGAAAAGCTGTTGTTACGCTCATCCTTTCATCTACGGACTTTGGTATATTGTCATTTAACTTTTTGATTAGGTCCGGATTAGTGATTCCATGCATGAATCTTGATATTCTCATGCACTCCGGTGCTCCGCTGACATGCATGCTTTCCGCATTGAATCTTTCCATGAAGGCTTCCGTTGACTCTCCCTCTCTCTACTTGATATGGTGTATTTAAACGAGGTATTTTATGTACTTCTTTTGCTGCGAGTAGTTCCCTAGGAACACATTCCATAACACTTCATAGTTGTTAATGGAGTCTGGTGGGAGTTTATCGAACCAAACCCTGGCGGAGCCGATGAGCGTGGAGTTAAACATGTGGCACCAGGTGGGTATGGCCCACCGCTCTATTTTTGTCGCCGCTTGGAAAATCTTTAGGTGATCTTCTGGATCTCCGGTACCATCATATGTTTTCACATTGACCGGCATGCGGGGTCTCTTTGGGACTTCAAAATTACGGATCCTTGCCGTAAATGGGTCTGTTTCTTCGTACAACCATGGTTGGGAGAGGTCATCGTCATCGTTTGACCTGCGCTTCTTAGATTTCCAGCGTCCGCTTTGGTCGCGACCGTTTTCTGAGTAATACAACTCTTCGGTTTGAGACTTACGGCTTGCGCGGCCAGCAGTGTTCCATTCTTCTTTAATTTCCCGTTGACGCTTTCTGGAACATGTAACATAGCTTCGAATGAGTTCCCTAGAGTCTTTCCTTCTTTGGCTTGGGGTTTCCCCTGACGTGCTGGTACTCCCTTTTCTACTCATGCGCCTGTGCTGCGGCGCGTCCTTTGGTCCTAACCTTGAGTGTATGTCTCTTTTTCGCTCCCTCAACCGCGTGTAAACATTTTTGTCTCCAAGGCCTAGTCTAGTGAACACTGTAGCGCTCGTTGGACTTCTTTGGCGGGTTGGTTTATCTCTTTCATGCCTTAGCCTGAAGAATACGCTTGCGGTCCGCGAGGGGCGTGTCCCTCTTGACGCGGTGGCCGAGCTTTCTATTCTCTCATTGGGCCTCTTCTCTCTGTCGCAAGACTATGATTCTGAGAATTGTGTCCGCGAGTTTCGATGCGAGCTTTCGCCGTAAGTCAGGCGCGTTTGTAGGCCCTGAAGTTTTTCTTGGTGAACTTTCTCTGCCATGATTGGCAATATTTGATTGTAGTATTTTTCACAGATTTCCCGAAGCTTATCCGCGGGAAGACACCCAGAACTACCGTCGGGGTTTGCTTGCTCCCTTTGCCGGCTGTGTTCCGGACTGCGAAATTGGCAGGGGTGTGGGCTGGGTTTGCCAGTTGGCTCATTTTGTTTTCTGAGATTTTTGGAACGCAGTTGTGTTGGGTCCCACAGATGGCGCCAACTTGTTAGTACAAAATTAGTGTGGTGTGATTAGGGGGATGTAGAATGCTCACAGCGGGGCTATAAGCTCTCGGATCGTTGTGTTTTTGTACTAAGTGAAGGTGATGGAAAACTTCCTGCTAAGAAAAAGAACACCGTTAGCTTTACCGCGGGAGGGGTGTCCCGCGATTAAGCTCGGGTGTAAGAGTAAGTATTGGCTATAAGTAGTATATGTGTAGTAGTAGCAGAAGTCATACCGTTAGGAGTGTTTGGACGACTTCTTGTATAGGCGGGTGTCGCTATCGGACGCCTGAGTCACGGGGGGAGGTTCACCCTATTACCTGGTGGGTAATAGGGTTGTTGTCGTGGGGTCAACGTCGATGAAGTTGTCACTTTTCATAGCATAGCTGCTTAGGTTATCGTTATAATCGTCTGTTATCCTTATTAGGAACGTTGACGTTCTTCCCGAAGTCCCATGTTCTATCCCTTACTCTTTTTGGTTGGTCACGGGTGACCGTTTGTCGTGTAGCGGTACGTGCTTCGCAAGGGTACATGGAGCGGTGGAGCTTGTGGGGGTTTGTACGTCCTGGATCCTTTCGGTGGAGCGGTGGAGCTCGCGGAGCAGACGGTGTTTATACTATGTCCCGGATCCTTTCTGGCTTTGGGCTCGTGATAGGGCATGTGGGTAAGGAATGTTGGTAAACATGCTTATGGATTAATGGTAGTATTTAATGATAAACTAGAGTTTCTAAGATGTCTTTTGATTTTTATTAATTACTCTAGTTATTGTTAGTATGGCATTATAATGATATTGAATTGCTTTATGACTTTACTATTGGGATTGGAATTGAATTTGCTATGGTTTAGTGAGGTGTATGTTTTTATTCATAGAAGCAGAGAAACTCTGTTGGCCATAATATGTGTTTTTTTACATAAGCTGCCCAACATGAAACTTCATAACCTTGCCAGTAAAGATTGCAAAGAGATACAAAATTAGGAAATGTAACCCAAAACAGTTGCCTAGCATTAGGCCACGCCAAATTCCAAGAGAGATATTACTCAACATCTTGTTTGTTCTTGTTTTTTTACCATAGCGACTAAAACATGTGAACTTGTAGTTGTGAATTGGAGTATTGATAAGGTCAGCTCTTGCTTTAAAAACTATTCACGTTGGACATACTTTGACGATTAATGATACAACTGGTTTTTTTTGTAAGACTAAAGATACTGTATGTTCGTTGTTGTGTGAATTTAGAGTTTCATTATGTTTTTTATATGTTTTAAGTTTTACTCTAGTTATTAAAATGTAATTGTTAGTACAGCTTTGTAATGCTGTTATATTGCTATAGAACTTATGGTTGGGATTGGAATGAAATCTGCTAGAGTTTTTGTGAGGTGTATGTTTTATAGAAGTCGAGAAACTGATGTAATTCTCTATTTGCCTTAAATCAACATTTGTCTATTCTTTATTTTTTTCCCATCGCGGCCAAAACATGTGAGCTTGGAGTTGTGAATCGGTGTATAGGCGAGGTCAGATTTTGCTAAAAAAACTATTCAAGGTTGACATACTTTGACGATCTATGATACAACTGATTTTTTTGTAGGATAGACTATACAGATTAGTTGTATGTTTGTTGTGTAGTGTGGAATTTTTGGTTTTTGTAGATTAGTTCGGTATTTTGGTTTGCCTTGATATGTTGTGTTGAGTTGTAAGAGCATACACAATGCTCAAAAAAAAGTCATTAAAGATTTTTTTGCGTTGTGTTGCATTCAAATGCTGCTCATAGTTATGTTTCTTAACGAACTTTTGAGGATAGGACTTGGACGTCTACCAAGTCTTTCCAAAACGACTTTATAATAAGCTTTTTACTCAAGGGCAATAAACCCCCTCAAAAGACTTTTAGAATAGTAAAAAGCTTTTGGTGTTTTTTCCATTGGAGATGCTTTATGGATTAGGCGGTATTTTCCATTATTCAATTGGAATATATATTACAAACTTTTTGCATTGGTTTCTGCAAATGTTATTTCATATATGTCCTTGGGTTGTTTCTTTATTAGGATCCGATCGCGCAATATTTGTCTTTTTATGTGTTGTCATAATAGAATTGTGCTATCATTCTCTGGTATGTTGTTACTATTATATGGTGTTTGTGCCATAAGGATGCTTGATCTTTAATTTTGATCCATGATTTAAAAAATAGGTTGATTTGTATTGAGTCTTGTATCTGTCTTGCGGGTCAAATAAGTGCAGTGTTACACAATTTTAGCTACGGATAAACAGAGTTAAAAGTTGATTAGGTGTATAATTGTGACGCTTGTAACGGCTTTTGGAATCGTGTAGTTAGAAATAGCAAATTGTGATGCGTGTTACAGGTCAAAATGAGTATTGGTCAAAAGGAGTAGAATTTTTTGGGAGGTCGTAACGGGTTGGTTCGGGTTGACCTTGACCCATTTGACTAGTTGTATGCTAACCATATTGATTTTTACCCATTAGAAATGAAACGCAACCCATATTGACCCATTCATAAGTAATGGGCTGAATTTGCCACCTCAATCATCTGTCAAAAGTTTGCCAACAATTAACTAGGAATAAAATGCTTATGTGCATTTACATGTAGCTATTGGATGTTTTAGTAACAGTTGTTGCCGGCTTAGCCTTTTTAGTGTTTGAAATTAATTCTTTTGAAAACAAATATGTGTGTTGGTGGTTTTACAAGTTTTCCATTCGGTTTATCCAGTACACTATTTGAATTCTATTCCAACAGCTTGTGAACTCTATTAGAGGAAGTTATATATATATATATATATATATATATATATATTTGAACGAAAATTTTTTACACCCTATACCACCTATCTCACAATATATAACTCACAAATACCTCCAGCGAGGCTTGAATCCACAACCTTTAAGTTGGTGGGAACTCACATACTACTAGACCAAAAGCCGTGGGTATAGAGGAAGTTATAGTTTTCTAGAAAGTGTATCAGCACGTCAACAATAATAAAAAAAAACTTACTGAATTACTTTAGTAATGGATCTTATTTTAAAATACCATGCCCAAAATAAATAAAAAGTTTTCTAGACTGTGAGGAAGACAAACCTATGTATTACAACCACAAATAGAACTCAAAACCAGGTACAGTATTTACGATCTATTTATTGCGTACATATTAGGGTGCTCATTGCTCAACGACATTATTTGACGATTATGCACAAACATGAAAAATTGATGGATGTGATTATGTCGATATGCTATCATGCGAAATTTCTAATAAGAAATAGGATTCAGATACAAGTGAATCAACTATTTGTTGTACTTACAAACCGAAGTCTGATGCATCACCCCACATCTTTGGTTCCCTCAAGTTACAAAAATATAGAAGCTCTGCTCAATTTCTTTCCTAATAACTGCAATGCCTCATCTTGTTCTTTACTTCAAATTCTTTCATGTCAACTTTGTTAAACGAGATGCATTATTTATTTTAGAGAAATCTGCAAATATGCTCCCTATGGTTTTCCAAATTTGCAGATTTGCTCCCCAACTTCACGAAAGTGCAGGCGGTCTCCCCTAAACGAAACTTGTGTCGCATTCATGCTCCCTGGCAGGGAGCACGAGTGCAATGGAAGTTTCAATTCCCATTGCATTCGTGCTCCCTGGCAGGGAGCACGAGTGCAATGAAAGTTTCAAACTGGGGAGGCCACTTGCACTTTCGTGAAGTTGGGGAGTAAGTCTGCAAGTTTTGCAAACCACAGGGAGCATATTTGCACTTTTCTCTTTATTTTATACATCGAAGATGATGCGGGGCTAATATAAGAAAACTTGTAAACATAAATGATTCTACAATCAGTTTTTTTTTTTATTCTTAACAGCATTTTCAGCAAAACAAACTAGCAAGAAGCTAGCTTATAACCCCGTGTATACTAATGCTTTCCTCAATACATTGACGTTCACTATATACATTGCTTTTTAAAATTTACGATAAAGAAAATGCTAACCAGTGACGGAAGTCAGGGATATCACGCAGTGTGACAATACTTTGATGGAATTATGTTACATACTGCTAAATTTTTGTAATAATAACCTCTGATTTTTTCCAATTGTATAAGATCCAAAAGAAATGTGTACCCTAACATTACACGAATTGTGCACACAACCCTTTTTTTTATACCGGGTTTCCGACTCGACATTACGAGCCGACTAATCCCAAGGCGACTACCCTTTTGGATAGCCCGGAGTCAGCGCAGGTGAACCTCCGTGGCCAATGGGTGATTAATTTTCTCCACAGGGTTCGAACCCAAGACCTCTAGGCATGCACACAGTCCCTTTCAACCTTAACTGATAGAAGATCGATTTGAGATGATCACTCTCCTTAGACTATTACTAAACTAACAACTACTTTTAAACTAAACTTTTCATTTCATTTTTCTTCCCCTTAATTTCATAAACAAAGTACCCTTATATAGTACAGGAAACAAGTGTTGATATCCTAATATTTAAGAACAAAAAGATAAACGTGGGAACATGGTTACTAATAACTAACATGCATGGAACAAAGTGCTACTGATAACTAACATGCATGGTACTTCTAGTCTAACTTGCAACAATTATTAACAAGATAGTGGTCTTCCATCTCATGCACGTATCATTAACTAACTCGTTAGCATGAGTTGGGGTGGCGTAAGCCTTTGCAAGTTCGTCCTATGGTTCAAAGGTTCTTCTGGTACGTATTGGCGATGGAACATCTGCCTGTGTTGGTGTGATGAATGTCCTTTAATGGATAGTCTCACGGTTAGGAATATATTTCGGGCTGGTTTTAAAATGTAGTCTAAAATGGTGCATGGAGATGGCCAATCGAATGGGTCAATAGATACCCCTTGGTTTATATCCTTACTGTTTGAACCATTGATGCTTAAGTGTGATATTTTATATTGGAGGGATAACTGAGGCAACTTAACGAGGTTCTTGGTTGGAGTGACATGGGAAGCTATTCGTCTAAGAGGGGCTGCTTTTTTTAACCAATGTTAGGGATGGCAAAAGCACCCGAAATCGATGGGGAAAATCGAAACCTAAACCGGTTGGGCACGTTGGCGGGCTTGGGTATTGATAAATTCTTTTAGCCGAGTACGGGTTCGGTAACGTGTTATGTTAATACTCACCCAATTACCTGTATCCATATCCGTTTACCCGAATCCGTACACGCTTTATTGCTATTATAATTAATTAGATTATACATATATAATACATATTTTTTTCATTATATTTTTTATATAAGTATCTTTATTATCTAGCTCGTATGAAAGTTATGCATTAATTATTCGAAAGCGTTAAATCATTTAATATGATATTAGTTTTCTTTAACTTTTAAAAAACTTGAATATATTAAGGTGTTTTGCTTTATTTTGCTGGTGGATTTTAATGTGACTTAATCATGATACCCGTAATTTTGTTCATAAAAAGTTCAACCGGGGATAACCAATACCCGTGGGGAAACCCGAAAACCGATGGATTATAATAACCCAGTATCCGGGGTGTGGATATTATAAATGGTTGCAGGTGCGCTAAAACTCGCCACGAACCCGACCCGTTTCCATCCCTAGTAACCATCGTTCTCGCATTGTATTCCTCGACACGCATTTCACATCTGGCTTGTTATGAAACACAAACTAAAGACCCAAGATCAATAGAGACAATGGGATGTTAGGGGTACTCCTATCTTAAACCTGTCTTAATTCCCGTTGTGTGAGTTACAACTGGACTCGCAAAATCATCTTTTCTTCGAATGTGTTTTCTCTTCGCACGTGTGGACGCTTGTGAAGGCTAGAGCTGGTCTCCATAATGTATCGATAAATATATACCCCTTTAACGCAAACGGTAAATCGTCACAAGACAAAAAAATATATCATCGCGACGGGGTATTTTTTTATATTTTCAGGAGACGGGTGACACGATATACTTTCGAGGAGAACTTTTTTTCGATTTCTTTTTTTAGTCAACGGAATTGCGAAAAATCAATATATGATTCGTATTAAACGAATTCATTATATGATTTGGTTTTTAACCGATCATATATGTTTTCATAAAATCATATATGATTTCATAAAATCATATATGATTTATGATTCCGACGAACTTTTTTTCAATTTTGTTTCAGTCACGAATTACGAAAATCATATATGATTCGTATGGCGAATCATATATGATTCGTATAACGAATCATATATGATTTTATAAAATCATATATGATTTCATAAAATCGTATATGACTTCATAAAATCATAAAAAAAAGTTCGTCGAAAGTACATAGTGTCGCCCCTCTATAGAAAGATAATTTAATTCTCGTCGCGATGGTATGTTTTGTTTTGCGTAACGGTTAACAGTGTGTGAGATATTTAATTTTTTAAAAAGAAGTGAAAGTGAGTTTTTTTATTTTTGATGAAAAAATGAGTGACTATGATTGGTTCATTGGGTCTATGACAAATATTGGGTCTATATTGAACTTTTGGCATCTTAAACCTGTCTTAATTCCCGTTATGTGAGTTACAACTGGACTCACAAAATCATCTTTTCTTCGAATGTGTTTTCTCTTCGCACGTGTGGACGCTTGTGAAGGCTAGAGCTGGTCTCCATAATGTATCGAACACGCTGGATGGTATTGTGGCTTGCCTTATTCCTATTGCGAAGAACAAATCTAGTTGTCGAAAGTGTTATTGGTACGCTTATTTTGCTGCTACATAGTATTTCATTTAGCCAGAACGAAATGCTGGATTATTCACAAAACATAAAAAGAACAAAAGACCAAGTGATCGAAGAGATTTTATGTACTGTGCGGCTCAAACTCCTCACGTTCCACTTCAAAAGACGCCTTGTTTAGACAAGCTAATGGAAGATTGGTGTTTACCTCGCTCCCTTGTTCATGGAATTATAGCAAGTTCGAGTTGATAGTTTTTGCCTAGGCGAGTTTTGTTTCTCATAAGATTGGTGTATCATTCGTCCGCCGGTTAATGGTTGGAAGCACTAATGGTGTTTGTTTTGTAATTGTCAATATGGTGATTTGTCATGTTTTATGAACCTCATTTTTTTATTTAATATACTTTAATGAGGTAAAAACGTTTTACCCAGAAAAAATCAAAGTCATGTATGGTGTTTTAACATTAAAAGTCTGTTCATTGTATATTATTAGGCCCTTATTGTTATGTTATTATGGATTTGACTTGCTTGTTTAGCTTCTAGATTATTTTATTGTATTGTATTTTGAGTTATTGTGTTTTGCCATTCTTCTCATCCAATAACTCAATATATAATATAGGCTCTGTTTGGCAACAAACGTTTTTGAGCGTTTAGGAGCGACAAGCGGTAAGCATTTTGAATGAAAAGCTTGTCTGGCAACATCTCAACAAGCATTTGAATATTGTTTAACCGCTCCAATAAGCATTTCAGAACTGCTCCTAGCAGATTGTTATAAAATTACATTTATACCCTCAAATGTAAAATTTATAATTTCTTTAATTGGGTTATATGCCCTTTTTTGTAATTTTGCACTTTTTTTTACAGCTACGTTACCAAACACTTTTTTAAACAATAAGCTACTGCTTACGGCTCCTGCTACTGCTATAGCTTAATGCTACTGCTACATGTCGCCAAACATACCCATAATAGAATAATTTAGAGAGTAAAGTTCAATCTAGACTCAAACTTTTTTTAAAATCCAATGAACAAATTTTAGCCATTCATTTTTCATCAAATTAAAAAATCAACATTTATCTTTTTTTAATTGGACATATAATCGTTAACAAAGGAATCATACAATCGTAACGAGAATCAAATCATTTTTCTATAAAGTAGTACTTCTATATACTTTCGACTAACCTTTTTCAGATTTTTTTTGTGAGCATTAGAATTTACGTCATGAAAAATCACATGTAATTTATAATATCAGAGTTGATTTGTTATTTTAAAATCACATGTGATTGATAAAAAAACTGATGTGATTTGCAAAGTCATACTTG
Organism: Tanacetum coccineum; assembly: GCA_026074375.1. Classification (NCBI taxonomy): domain Eukaryota; kingdom Viridiplantae; phylum Streptophyta; class Magnoliopsida; order Asterales; family Asteraceae; genus Tanacetum; species Tanacetum coccineum. The sequence continues at coordinate 12,494 of BQNB010052838.1, read as the reverse complement.
AGTTTTAAAATAACATATCACATGTGATTTTATAGTCGCAAATTTAAACACTAAAAATAATTCGGAAAAAAGTTCACCAAAAATATATAGAAATGCCCGTCTACTTAAAAATAAAAAAAGTTTCGTCGCGATGGTGTATATTTTTGGCGCTTGACGATTTACGTTTGCAAGATGTTTTATTTAAAAAAAAAGGTGAAGAAGTGTATTTTTTTCTTTGATGAAAAAAATGAATGATTATAATTAAATAATCGGGTTTTTAAACAACTTTTGGTTTAAATTGATCTCAACTAATTATCTAAAAGCTAAATAAGTGGGTTAAGCCTACGACAACATAATAGTAAAGTCCTAATAATATACAACTAATAAAGTCGTTTAAAAAGTAAGTTGATAAACATTCAAAAGATTAAGGGTTGGAAAAGAGTGAAAAGGAAACTTCGCGGAAAGAGACATAGGAAAAAAAAAGTGTAAAAATCATTGATAACATCAAATAACGTCACTTTATAACATCATTTATCCCAATTGTTTTACCCATTTTTATATAATTATTGCAAGATTTGGTGCTTAATTGCTTTAAAGTTGATAATTGCAGTAATTAAGGAGTGTTTGGTGAAGACATGCTAAAAGACGCATAACTTGGAGCTAAAACGAAGACATTTGAAGATTACTGAATTCTGACTACATACGCGGTATTCAACAAGGAAGATACAGCGTATCAGCGCCTGAACTTTACAAGAAAGCGCCTTTGACCAATTCCCAATACGGCGTATCACTCTGCTTCCATACGCCGTATCCAGCTGGATAATTATTCAAAGATACAGTAATAAATGTAAATTGGGAATGATATAACTGATTGATTGATAACGTAGCGCGCACTCTAATGAATCCAGCCCTATACGCCGTATTGACCTTACTCAATACGACGCATCCAGTCTTTTTTAGACACTATAAATAGAAGACTCAAAAACGAGTTTTCAGTGTGCAAAATCATATTCTTTATACCATACTCATAAAAGACGAATTTCTGAAGAGAAGAAGAGCCACCAAGGTCAAACATTGATCATGAATCCATAGAAGACATCGTGTAATTTTTACTCTCTTAATCGTTCGATTTTCATTGTTTGGTTACGCTTGTATAATTACAATGGTTGTGGGCTAATACCCTCGGGTATTAGCCATCTTAATGAAAGTTTAATGTTTGGTTTGTTTAAAAATTGATTTCTTAATTAATCGTTGATTGTTTAATTATGTTTATCACCTAATACTTGTCTATGTGCTTGAATATGCGACCTATCATTCAACTGGGTCTAGTGATACTTAACAAGTAATCTAGATACTGGGATAGCTCTTTATATCGTGTTTTATATTACTAGACCAATAGGATCACAAATAACGTTCTATCTTTACCTTTAAATTATGAGCTTAGTTGGACCGGTAGATGGCCCGTAATGTTTCAACAAGTATGTTCTTAATTAATTGGTAAAGACTCGAATAGTAGACTACCAGTATATAAAACAAAGTCAAGCAATAAGAGGGTAAAGTCCCGATGGGCTAGGGTTTTAACAAGATCACCATTGCTTTGATTCCCTAAGATAGATTATAATTAAACTAAAGGATGCTTTATGCGGATGCGTTAATTGTGACAGGGTTAATCGTGTCTAGGTCTTAGGATGATGTCCCGCCTAAGTCTATAGAATGATATGCTGCTTCGAGATAAGTAAATCATTTCACTAAAACAAACAAACCAACATTTAACTGGATTTAATTTGGCTAATACAGTTTTCTATCATTTGGCTTGTACCGCTTTTCTATCTTCTGATTTTCTTCTTGCGTGTTTATTGTGTATTGGATTGATTATTGTCACCACTAAACCTGTGTCGGTCTCTCAGGCTGAAAACCCCCATATCATTAGAAAGCGTATATAACATAAGTTTAACCAGTAATTAGAACTAACATAGACTAATTAGATTAATTAAAATAATGATAGAATATAGGATTAATTTTCACTCTTAGTGTTCGACACCCTACTTACCACAAAACTCCACATGATTGGGTACACTGCCCGTTAAAGTGTTGCTTTAGGTTTGTCGGCTAAAAATAAATGTAAAACTTGGTAATCAATAAATTGACCCAACACGACAACACATCAATCATTTAACAAACATTTTTCAGTAACAATAACATTAAGGGTTAATATTCATTTTAGTTTGAAAATGTCTGATGATTTTAATATTTTTAAGTCTATCAGGGAAGGAAGAATTATTCAAACTGTTTTGTATAAGGGAATTGGTGAAGCTGCCAAAAATTTTGAAATAGAAAAATTAGAAGTTAATAAAATAAATTTAAAAGCAATAAAAGGCCATCAAAACATGATAAAAATCCATCAAGACTCTATAGCATGGCTAAATAAGCGTATGAAACAATCCGAAGAAAGGGACCGTAAAACACGTCTTTGCCAGGGTAATGTTTGTTGTTATTTTTGTGGTAAGAATTGGCATTTGGCTAAAGATTGTAGTTGTTATAAGTGTGTTAGGAATGGGCACGTAGCTAAGGACTGCAGTGATGATCATCATGGTGGTGGTGATGATGATGATGATGGTAATTGTGGTGCTTGTCGCCGTTTTGGTTGTTATAAATGTGGTCAAGTTGGGCATGAAGCTAGGAAATGTAACCAGGTTGGTAGTACCGGTGACTGTGTTTGTTATTATTGCGGTGAGACTGGGCATATCACTTGGGAGTGTAGTCAGGGTTGTTCTCTTTGCCGTAAGAATGGGCATATGGGTACGGACTATCCTAAATTAGTTTGTAGATGTGGTGAAAATGGGCATTATCTGTATGAGTGTCCTAGGGATCGTAGGGATGATGAGGATAGGGTTTGGTGTAATATCTGTAGTGGGGAGCATACGGCTAAGGATTGTAGTGGTGTTGGTTGTTATAAGTGGTTGTTATAAGTGTAGTAAGGTTGGGCATCTCGGTAGGGATTGTGGTTATGTTTGGGGTGGCGGTGGTGGCAGCGGTGTTTGTTATTACTATGGTCTGAGGGGGTATATGGCTGTTTGTTCTTTATGCAGTCAGACAGGGCATTTGGGTAAGGACTGTTGGTAAAGATGGCCATTGTCAAGATAAGTATCCCATGTGTTTTTAATGTAGTTTTAATGTTGGGTATGATGTTTATGGATTAATGGTGGTTTAACTATGTTCTTAGTTTATGTTTAAGGATGATTGGTGATAATGGTGGTATCTAATGCAAAATTAGAGTTTCAACATGTTGCTTTATGTGTTTAAAGTTTTTACTCTTGTTACTTATAATGTTCATGTTAGTATATCGTTGTAATGATGTTGAATTGCTTTAAAACTTTGGTATGAAGTTGATTCAAGATCCACAAGGGTCTTGGTGATGTGTATGTTTTTTTATAAAAGCCAAGAGATTGATGTCATTCTCTATTTGCCTCAAATAAATTTCATTGGCGAAAAAAAATTATTTCCAAGACTTGAGATCCTCATTTAGGCGTATGTGGACAGTGTTTGTCTCCAAATGATTCATATGTTGCATTCAACTTTGAAATGATCAGGTTTGTTATGAAGCTTTTGCGTTATACTGCTTTGAGAGAGATAGTTGTTAGCTTGCTTAGGTATGTTCTTGTTGATGATTGTCCTTATTGTGACCGATGTTTTGCAATGAGGTACACGTGTAGTCTTTTAGTCATCTAATGGGTTAAATGAGTAAAGTAACTTAATCAGCTAAAATGGAGCAGGGACTAAAAGTTAATCAAGGTGTATGTAAATGAACACAACCCCTTCAATTGCATTTTTAAAACTAAATATAGATATTATAATACAGTAATAGTTTTAGATCATCTATAAATTATATATTCATCTGCAAGTCAACCCGACCTAACCATAGATCCGCTTTTGACCCATGACCATCCTGCATTCAGCTTTTTTTTAACCATAACATATAACCTTGACCCATTTGACCAGTTTTATGTACACTAAGTAAATTGATTTTTACACGTTTAACCCACTAGAAAAAGTGCAAAAAACAGATGAACTGTAGTTACTAATTACAATACCATGCATCTAAACAGAGGGGAGAAGTAAAGGGTGTCTCACATCAGGTCTTGAAGTGGTTATGTGTGAAAAAAATTAGAAACATACAACTACTTATAATTAAACGGGTTGTAGAAGATATTGTTTGGATTTGTAATAGTTATATTATCAGATGTTTTATTCTAATGATTTAAGATTTCACATGTGGAATGAGTCGATGACCAATAATAATCAGACCTCATAATAAGTTTTGTTGCTAGTTGCTGTTGGGATTTTATAACTAGTAGACCATTTACCTACGAGTACGCAACAAATTGATCTAATTTGATATCAAGAATTAACACAGATATATAAATAAGAAACACTAACCTTTGTTTAATGACAAAGTCAATTAAACGAGAATCTTGATCTTGAAACGAGTAATTAAATTATCACATCTATGGTTGCATACAAAACACGTCGAACAAATACATCACGATGTTAGTCGTTACTTCATGAATAAACACCACAAACAAACTAATGTTTGATGTTCTAGGTTCTATGTCGATCGTATCCCATAAGGGATTATTAATTGCTGATCATGACACATAGGAGAAAAGAGAATAAACATACTGTAGTGTATGATCATGCATGGGCAACTTGTGGTTTGCATGAAAAATACATACGCATGGTTTCATTAATAATTTGTCAATGGTTAGACACAGTCCCTCGACAAAAAACACACGGTTTAATAAAAGTGCATTTATTACTGCTTTCTCTCTCTTACTTTTTGACAGAATGACAGTTTTACCCTTAGCTAATTAATTAAAGTCTTCTTTAAAGTTTTTAATAATAATTTTAAACAAGGGTAATATAGTAAACTTGATCAAACTTCCCTATCTATTTTTAGTAGTGGACAATTAATTTGGGACATCCCAAAAAGGAAACGTGGACAATAAAAATGGGACGGAGGGAGTACAAATGATATAGTTAGCATGGAATCATGATATTGCATGCTTATATATATTTGAGTTGAATGTGACAGTTGTATACAACCGAATGGGTTTTCATGCGTGTGGTATTTACTTAAGGTTTTTTTGTCGTATGGTTTTTCTTTTGTGTATAGGACGAATAATAGAGAAGAGATAAGGGTGTTTATATAGCACCTTAATCCTAATCTCAATACTTGTTCCATACTCTAAGTCTTATTCTTTTACTCCAATACTTTTCAAAACCGACACTTTGACCCTTCTCTTTCTATTTAACATGTATTAATTAGTTTATAACGTCTAACGGTTAAACTAATTACCGTTAAATATATTTTGTGAAACATATTATATATTTAATAAATATAAACGAGTTACATATATTAAATATAAAATAAACGTACTCTTCGTGTCTTAACGTGTGTGCCCCCAATAGGCTTCGTATTTCGGGTCGTATAACATGCGTATCTGAATCCCACATCCTAACAGCTCCCACTTGGGAGTAGGAGTAGCATACTCTATTTATACCAGCAATGGAAACGTCTAGCAACACTCACATTGCCATAAACTAGAAATACTTGAGATATTGTTTCAAGAAAAACTCTCAGCACAATGGTTATGTATTACTTGCCATTATCATCCCTTTGTTACAGATACCGTTAAACCATGGATATGGATCCTAACTCATTCCATATAGTTTAACTATTTAGTTTCTCGTTATAGAAATTAATTCAGATATACCAAATGTAATTAAGAATCATCTTGAATTACCCTTTGGGTACGGCCATACAATTATATGATTAATTCTGGAGAGGCGCCAATGGTATCATACTGCAATTAAACAATTGGAGGAACAAATTCTTTATTTACTACAAGTGTTGTGGATGCTTTTATAACTACCTTTTTCAGGATAGCGTTTAACTTATAATTAAAAAGTGATATCCACACATGCAGAATTTGTTTGTGTTTCAAGTCTAAGAATGACTTATTTAACCATTTTTGATATTTTACTCATGACAAGGATCCAAAAGTAAATATCCGAAAGTTGGGGTGTCCAATATGCATCCCAACATGTAAGTTTGGTGGGAACCATCCATTTATTCAAATAATACAACCAATACTCACATTTGTCTTAATGTAACAATATTCCCATATTGTTACCTGACAATGGACATATTTAGAATAATAAAATTATTCAAGGATTAAACATGAAAATATAGGATAACAATTATTATATGTATGAATAACAAATACTATGTATCTTCATTCATCAGAAAGTAAAAATTATCTTTCAATCCCAATTATCTAAATACTAGAAACAGATATGCATGAGACAAATTAGCAAGTTGAAGTCCAATGTTTTTAACATTGTTAACTCTTTCTTTACAAGACAGCTAAATAGTCATCTGAGTAAACTTTTCGAATACTTGTTTCAAATTCACAAATTGTGAAGAATTTGAATGATATGATGAGTGTCGTATGTATATTTGCATACTATTGCAAGTATCATAGTATGGAAATGTGATAGTACCTTTATGAGGTTTTTGAAGTCACCAATATACTTATCTCAGACAATCATCTTTACAGTTTCTTAAAATGTAAAGTATCCTTATTCTTTAATTTGTATTGCAACAATGCTAGCTGAGCATATATAGTTAGCAGATTTATCATAATTGATGAAATCCTACTTTCACTAGGATTGATTATTATCTAGCATCAGTGTACACAAATAACAATATGCCTTATATAATTCGTAAACGCTTGTTTTAACAGTCATCTAAATCACTCTCAATTAGATACTATTGTTGTCACCTCATCTTGCTCTTGTGCAAAAGTAACAACCAGTCTCATACACAATATAATATATACATGATGAATCCTTAGTTTAAAACACAAGGTTTTCATCCATGTATTAAATTATCTCAAGTGAAATATGTCATTTAAGACTTGCTTCAATGATATATTGCATTGTGTTGGACTTAATCATCGCATATGTTCATTTCAACAAACATTTATTCCAAGGTCGTTTGTTTTATTTCCTAAATTCTCAAATGAAGTTTCATTTCAATCTTAAGGATTAACATCTAGCATTGATGGAATGATGCTTTCAATATGTTACACAACATATGAATTTTAAGAAAAAACATAGTGCTCCCACTTGATGTCAGGTATACTAAGGAGTTATCTTAATTTAATCAAAAATCATATTGTAATTAAACTTAAGATTTCAGCTCCTAGATGCATGATCCAATCTACACTTGGATTCTATTATCTTGTATACTTTATAAAGATTATTTAAACTTATAAACCTTTTGATTACACACCGTCCTCACAAAAGGTAATCATAAAGGAAAGAGTTATAAAACTTAATTGCCATGTTCCAAATACAGACTTATAACCCTTTTGATTACGCATCGTCCTAGCAAAGGTAATCATTAAGGAAAGAGTTATGAACCTTAATTTGCTATATTTCAGATTCAAGAAAACATGTATGACAATTAGTTATTTTATATAATTAATGCGTGTAGAAAAGAAAGATTTAATCATAGTCAATTGCTTGAGTAAGATTAAAACTCTTATCATCAATCAGGCATTAATATGTATACAATCTTGTCCTTATGAGCCTTTCTTCAAAAGAAACTCATTCTAACCTTACATTTTACGGTTTGGTGAAAGATCAATCAATCTCAAAACATTGATTGTCTTTTAAGGACTGCATCTTTTCATTCATAGTTCTAAGATATTTATCAGATTCAAGATGTGATAATTCATCTTATTATTTAGCAGGTTTACTATGACCATCTAACTTATAATCCTCAGCATTGATATAAAAATATCACTCTATTGATGAGGCATCCTTGCGGATTTATGAATGAGAGTTACATTATACTTTGGTTCGACATTTTCATGTTTAACCTTAGTATGACATCAGCAAGTGAATTCAAAAGGATATGTATTTTGTTCTTGGATATCTTCAAGATTTATAGATGCTACCACTTAAGTAGAGATAATTCTCTAATCACTTAGTACTTAAGCAACAAAGAATTATTCTTAATTGGAAACACAAAATACATTTTACAGTTCTCATCTCTAGCTTGTTAATAATATGCTTCATAAGATATTAACAAATTTCAGAACTTAAATCAAGACATAATAGGATTCATCCTAATTCATAAACAAATAATGTCTTGAATACCTTATAGGTTGGAACTATATTGAGTGTATCCATGACACACGCAAGTTTCTAACCTTGATCGATTTTAGAGGTAGAGCAATTAAAGTTATCAGAAATCAAACAATATGAATATAGTTTGTTTCAACACATTAGACATACCATAATAGTGTGGTATTGTATGAGTATTGGAATTGTGAGACTACATCAGAATTTCATAGGATAACTTAATTCTCATTAGGTCAAATACTTGCCAATTGGGTCGAGCCAAATTGAATACGTAGTATTTAAAAACCAAGTGCATGCTATAACGTATATTTCTTTAAATAGTACATTAACTCTATGTTCATGTGTTTCAAAAAAACAGAACATGTCAAGTATACGTTATAAGTCATTGAATAATTCAAGGACATCATGTTTATGTGTTAACAAGAAGACATAACAGTTTTACTACTTACTTTATGTTATGAGTCATTGATAAATTCAAGGACATTATAATTATGTCTTAACAAGCAAACATAATTATACCAACTAAAGTAATTATGAACGCAAACTCTTGAGTTCAATAGTAATTTCAAGTTAAATTCATACTTCATAATTATGTTCTTATAATCGAACCATCATTATATTGACTTAAACATATAGTCAATGAGGTGAAGTAGCTTTATATTATATCTTGACATTTAAATGTAATAGGGAAACAAACATTGTATGTGTTTAAGTCCTAGTAGATTTATTAGCTTTCTTACCTTGCGGTCAAGAGAAACCAATAATCATATTGTTATATGTTGTTCCTTGCACACACTTAAGATTTATCCCACTTGTGTATGGTACAACATTATTTAAAACAATACGACAAGCGTTCGATTGTATAAACAATATGATAGAGTCATAGTTATTACAAGTAGATTTCAAACCATAACGTTTAATAAGGAATTGCGGATTATTATTCTATAGATAACGTTTCAGAAAGCAACATTGGAAAGGCAACGTGTTATCTATAAAATAAAATGAATTTTTTCTTAAAACTATGGTAGTTCATATTCGGAAAGTAATAAATTATTTCAAAGCAAGCTAGAAATAATATGGGCAAATAACAAGGAATAAATCTTGTAGCTCCCACTGAATTTGAAAACATTACATGAATGTCTTTTCAGTAATAAAACGCAAAGCTCCCAGTGGATTTGTCAACATTGAAAGTGTTACGTCACCAGTAGAAAGCAAATAGCGATTTATTTACTTTCCTACTCTCTTAAAATGCCTACAAGTAGCAATGTACTTAGGTATTGAACAGAGTATATGAAGTTGTACTTATGTAGATGAGGGACTAGCCATTCATGCTTTCATTAACTTGAACATTTTAGCATGCAATTCCTCCTTAATCGGTATGCCTTGACACAAGGGTGTTTAGCACTGTAAGGAATGAAATAAGTCTAAGAAAATTTACCTAGAAGACCTCTAGCAATTTTCTTTACTCATTGCGGTTTATTGAGAATTCCTCTTATTAACATTTAAAACTCATACATCGTCTTGACAAGTGCAAGATGTTATTATTTTGGTAGCTATAGACAAAAATATACTCTAGTTACACAAAATATTTTATCTTTCAAAGGTTTCATAATTGAAAAAGGGTAATAAAAGATTGAAAGTGAGTTTAAATTTAATGAGAAAATTTCAATTGTAATCCTATCTTTGTTTTTTCAAGCAAGGAGAAGAGATAGGAGTAAGTCTCACTCTTCTAACCAGGAAAAGAGATTATGTTTGTCTTTTTGAGAAAACAAACTTTCGTTTACGAATTATAATTGATCACAACATAGAAAGTTCAATTTTAGTATTTTAGATAATTAAATTCTTAAAAGAATTAACTACCCAATTAATTACTAATAAGATTAAGATCCAATTTGACCTCCCACTTATTACCGGAGGTCTGATCAACATGTAAACAAGTAGGGCAAGAGGTAAGCGACGAGCATTAATTGCATTGAAAATGCAACTCTTAGTTTTATGAGACACGTGACTTTAGTAAATCATATAGTAATGTCATGTACATGTTTTGTCTTATCTTATGCCTCGGGTCCGAGGTCTGACCAAGCATACTCGATTTAAGTCAACCAAGTAATGCAAAAATTGACCTTAGGTTTGACTAGAGAGAATTTTTTTTGCCTTGGGTTGGAATTAACCTTAGGTCTGACCAGAGAGAAAAAACCAAGTGCAAGTGTTCTTAAATTGGCTGGCATAGACTTAAAATTTCACATAGGGTATTCACATAAGTTCATACAAACGAATGTTTAAAAGGGTGTACAAAGAAGCATGCAAACAACTTTGTAACACAAGTTTTAAAAACTTTAATATTTGACATTATGGCATCAAAGGTTCTCGGTAGCTCCATTTGAACGCACAAAGAAACGGAGAAGCTTATTAAAAATCTGACTTATTTAGGGAAGATAGACGAGCCGCCTTAAACTTCTCTAATAGTTTGTTCTGATGGGTGAGCTGAACTTCCCAATGACTAATAATGTCCAGTTTTTAATAATTCAAGAAATCAAGTTTCATAATTTAATATCTAGTTAATTATCTCCAAAATCAAATTTTACACGAAACACATAGCAGGTCATAAGGAACTAAATCTAGGCGTGTGAATTAATAGACATTTAATATCATCTTGCTCTATAAGTATTAGTCCGTTTTGAATCATATTAGGCGTATAACAAGTCACATGGAAAACATATAGGCATATACACAGACTAAAAGGAAGATGACATAAAACAAGTAAACATGTAATTTATCCGAGTTCTCTTACGAGTCTTCCCTAATTGGAGAACCATAAGACCCTCACTAGGTTTTCATCTTAGTACCTAGATCGCCCCATGCATCATATAATATGACTGAGTAGGTCTTATGGCCGGATTAAGGAAACAAAATCAAACTAAATAATTAAAAGATCTACTTTCCTTATTTAAAAGATTTTATTAACTTATTTAAAACAAGATCTTTTAATCAAATAATTTGATTCACTTTCCTTTTAAACTAGATTTAAAAAGGTAATGATATCACCTAAATTAACAGATTAATTTACTTTCCATTTTAATCTATATTAAACAGGGAATGATATCAACTAAATTAATTAACTTATTAACTTTCCTTTTTAAACTTTATTAACAAATTTAATAATATCAAGATCTAGATCTAGTTATTTATTATTTATGGCAAGGATTTGCATATCTTTGCCATAATTTTCAAGAAAAACAATAAACAATTAAATGAAGCGGATCTAGCGAGTGAATTAATTTTAGGCGTGTAAACTAGGCGTGTAAATTAATTCAAGGTGTGTAACCCATAATACCAAAATAAGTTGGCTCGTGATGCCACTGTTGGGATTTTATAACTAGTAAACCATTTACCTATGAGTACGCAACGGACGGATCTAGTTTGATATCAAGAATTAACACACATATATAAATAAGAAACACTAACTTTTGTTTAATGACAAAGTCAATTAAACGAGAATCTTGATCTTGAAACGAGTGATTAAATTATCACTTCTATGGTTGCATACACAACACGTCGAACAAATACGTCACGATGCTAGTCGTTACTTCATGAATAAACACCACAAACAAACTAAGGTTTGATGTTCTAGGTTCTATGTCGATGGTATCCCATAAGGGATTATTGATTGATGATCATGACACATAGGAGAAAAAAGAATAAACATACTGTAGTATATGATCATGCATGGGCAACGTGTGGTTTGCATGAAAAATACATACGCATGGTTTCATTAATGATTTGTCAATGGTTAGACACAGTCACAAATAATATATACAAATGATATAGTTAGCATGGAATCATGATATTGCATGCTTATATATATTTGAGTTGAATGTGACGGCTGTATACAACCGAATGGGTTTTCATGCGTGTGGTATTTACTTTAGGTTTTTTGTGTCGTATGGTTTTTCTTTTGTGTATAGGACGAATAATAAAGAAGAGGTAAGGGTGTTTATATAGCACCTTAACCCTAATCTCAATACTTGTTTCCTACTCCAAGTCTTATTCTTTTACTCCAATACTTTTCAAAACTGACACTTTGACCCTTCTCTTTTTATTTAAGAGTTAATTGCATTTTTGGTCCCTGTGGTATGGCCAAATTGCAGGTTTGGGACCCTACCTTTCAAAATTGCAGTGAGAGTCCCTATTTTCAAGTTTCCGTTGCATTTTTGGTCCCTGTCAAAGTTGAATTACTAAAATACCCTTTTGTATTCTTCTCTTTGAATTTTCAGATTATTTTTTCTTTTCTGAACAAAATT
>BQNB010052837.1:3145-40292 GCA_026074375.1 Tanacetum coccineum | reverse complement strand
AGTCTCCATTTTCGTATTAAACACACACAATGCATCTTCAAAGGTAGGCCAGTCTCTATTTTATTTATTTATTTTTTATTAATTTTTTTTTGTTTTTTTTCAATTTTAAAATTTTTTTATTAATTTTTTTTATTATTACTATTATTAACACAAATATATAAAAACGTAACATAACATATGAATCGGTTCGGTTAGTTCGGTTAATTTATATTTTAATTTTTTAATTATTACTATTATTAACACAAATATATAAAAACGTAACATAACATATGAATCGGTTCGGTTAGTTCGGTTAATTTATATTTTAATTTTTTAATTATTACTATTATTAACACAAATATATAAAAACGTAACGTAACATATGAATCGGTTTGGTTAGTTCGGTTAATTTAAAAAAAATATATTATTACTATTATTAACACAAATATATAAAAACGTAACCTAACATATGAATTGGTTCGGTTCGGTTATTATTACTACTTAACTAAAAAGTAGAATGGGGTGTTGATCGGTTCGGTTATCGGGTTGTTCGGCTAATTCGGTTCGGTTAGTTAGGTTAATTTTTTTGGGACAACCCGAAAACCGAACCGAACCGAACTAGAATTCAACCGAATCGAAATGAAAATCGAAATCTTTTTTGGGGTCAACCCGAAAACTGAACTAAACCGAAAACCGAAATTAAAAAAATATAATTACATAGATATTTAAAAATATATATATTTATATAAATTTGGTTTTCGGTTATGATTGCCAAGTAAATGATAATAAAATTGATTCATATGTTACGTTATGTTTTAATATATTTGTGTTAATAATAGTAATAGTAATAGTAAAATTTAAAAATAAGTTAAAAAAAATTAAAAAAAAATTTAACCGAACTAACCGAACCGATTCATATGCTACGTTACGTTTATATATACTTGTGTTAATAATAGTAATAAAAAAATATAAAAAATGAAAATGAAAATGAAAAATAAAATTTAAAAATTAAAAATTAAAATAAAAATAAATAAATAAATAAATAAAATAATTAAAAAAATAAAATAATAATAATAATAATAGAAATAGAGAATTGCAAAAATGGTCATTGTGGTTGCAGAGGGGTATTTTAGTCATTTCAATTTGACTAAGGACCAAAATTGAAACCAAACCTTCCAAATACAAACATTTTTTTGCCCTTTTGAAATTCGACGGACCAAATCTGCAATTTGACCAAACCACATGGACCATTTTTTCAATTTTCTCTATTAAGAATTAAATATCTTAAAAACTGTTGATCGTTAGACGAAACTAACGATATTATCACGACAAACATAAAATTACCGTTAATTTGATATCGCACATCATATACTTTCAAGGAACTTTTTCAACTTTTTTGTGGGTTTAGGTTTTACGATTAGGATTTAATATTTAGGATTTAGGTTTGTAATGTGCAATTCTTAGATCATTATGGGACTCAGCATCTAGTGTCAAACAATTGGTGTCATGTGAGCATGTTTAGTCCCACCTTTACCTCGGGATCAATGATCTCATTTGATTAACTCGATTAAGTCGTTCAATTTGAGAATGTGTGTATAATCACACTAGGCCTCGCGCATATTGGATAAAAACCTTGGGTTGCAATTCACCTACGTCTTACGCACAGTAAAAGGCAATTGCATGTGTCTTTACAATTAGATGGGAAAACTTAAATTTAATACGTATAAATTTTTTGATAAATTAATTGTGCCAAAAAGTAAAAGAAAAAGCATGCATACATATTCGTATCACAAGTTTAAAAAATAGATTTTTTCTCATTGTTTTATTTTTTATGTGTCAAAACGCCCATTTTATTTTATATGCATCAAGTTGATATAAAATTAAGGACTACACCATAATCATTTTATTAAAACAATCTAGTTACATGTTTACAGAAAAATATTAAAGATTATACAAACCCTAGAATGACATCCTCAAGAGTTTTGCAACTCAAGTAATTCAATCATTAACAAGATAGCGCAAAGCAATTCGTCTTGTCATGGGAAACCATTAAAAGATAATCAAACCCTACACTACCTTGGTTAAAACCAAGGGTTGTAGTGATTAATAAAAACATGTTAAAACTTTGTCAAAAGGTTCTTATAAATATAAATCAATGTACTTGAACGTTCATCCTGAGGGAAAATTACAGTATAAACCTAACCCAGTGTGTTTTAAATAGTGCAAGACATGAGATATATTTAAGTATTATTAAGTCCTTTAAATTTAAATTTTTGGTTTTTGCAATTTTATACGAGTTGCAATAAGATAAAAGAGCAAAATAAATGAAACAACAATTATATAAACATATAATCAAATTATATTCGATGGATTCATATGCCCAGGTTCATGAAAAACTTGAGAGGTCAACTAAGAGTCAAACCACAACCAAAAGTCTTAATATCAGCTAGTAGTTTTCTGTTTTTAGATGACTTTAGAGCCCGAAAACTCCTAGGAGGAGTCTTCCCCAACTGTTGTAGTAAACTATAACGTTGTAGGCCTATGAGTGGTGAACCTCCCACTAAACTTTGGCTGTCCAATTCGATTCATAGTGACAGGGATTTTTTTAGTACAACAAGGTCTAACATGTCATAAAATAAAAGAAAACACGCATAAAGACTAGGGTATTCATCGAATTTTCGTGTACCACATATTAACGCATTAATAACATTTAAGCTACAATATACCAACTGATTCTCCATTGAAAACATGCAGGTGTTTATCATGGAATTCAATTAAACGCAAGTAATATAAAAATAAGTCAAGAAAACAAGAGACAAAACATACGAAAAACATACGAAAAACACACGTTTAACATTAATTTTTTGCATATTATGTAACCTAGACAAAATACGATGGCTCGTGATGGCACTGTTAGGATTTAACATCAATTATTACATATAATAACATGAGTTGCAGTGGAAGAATGTCCCAAAATGATCTCTTATTATGCACATAGATTAACATAAATAATCAAACGTTATTAACCTCTTGTAACGAATCGAGTGATTCAACGGAGCAATGGAAGACTTTGTTCTTACTTATAACCAATGAAATAAAACTTTAGAATCACTAAAATAATCGATCTCTATGTAGTATCCACACGTCCTTAAATGCTACCTGGATGCTAGTTCTTAATTCACGGTTAAACTTCGAAACACATGGTTTGTTGTTTTCTTGAAAGTCAACTAAAGAACCATTTTTAGGGTTAAATACCGATCATCCCAAGGTGTTGGGAAAAGAGGAAAGTTGGTTTTGAATATTTAAGCGTTGCCAAACACCCGTCATGGCTGTAACCTCAATCTGGTTTTGGTTGTCCTGCCAAGATACGCGACTTGGCAAAATTATGCTTACAAAAAATAGAAGTGCAGAAAATAGATGATACTTCCTTAGGCGATCGAAACGACGCCGTTTTGATTAGGCCTGATTCTTTGGCTTACGATTGAGCTTCAAGCCTATGCTGACATCACTGTTGTTTTTGTTCACGTGCCTAAAAAGGCATCATTATATTTGTCATGTTCCTTATATAAACCGTAGACCCCAACCAAAACCAACAGAATGACTGAATCATAAGCAAGCATATTATAAATATATTAAAAACCTTTGTAGTTAAACCAAATTCCGAAATCTTACTAAGATGACTCGGTACAGTGGTGGCGTGGTGGTATGTGTTTAATTACACATACCTTTTACCTTTAAAAACGAGCTAAAATAACCAAAAACGGACTTAAAATGCCAAATATATGCTTGTTTTGCTAATTGTATTGTGCAGGAACGGATAACTAAGAAAAGGACGAAAAACAAAGCCAAAACGACAAAACCGGACTCGGAATGGAAAAGCAAGGAAAAGATAAAGTCAAAGTCCAAGCCCAAGCCTGAAAAGTCAACCCAAGTCAACCCCGAAGCCAAAAGTCAAAGAAATATAAGTTTAGGGACTGAACTTGTAAATCCCTAAACTTATGTTTAAAGAAGAAAAAAAGGAATGAAGAGAAGAGACTTAAGCTGCCAAATATGGGAAAGATTATACTACAAGGACTTAAACTGCAAGCTCCCAGTAACTTATAACCACTCAAGGGACGTACGTGCAGCTTGTTATATAACCTTTGGGGGGTTATATAAGCCAATTCCTCAAAGATATTACAACACGAAGACCATTGGTGCATACAACCACATACAACATTCATAGACCAAATTTGCCAATTTCCCAACCAACACCCTGTCACCCCAACCAAAAAAAAATCCACCTTTCATAACACGATTGTCCGGCCAAAAAAACAAAACCCAAAACCTGTACCTTTTTCTTCTCCGCCATAAACACTCAACCTCACACCAATACACCATAGGATCAAACCTTACCCTCACCTCCACTAAACCCCTAGTCCCTATTTGGACAATCCCACTCTTTTCAAAGGTCAATCCAACGATGGGTATAGAGTTCAAGAAAGCACAAGGGCTTCAACGGACAAGATTGAAAGCTGTGAAACCTCTCACTAACACAAACACAAGAAGAACCCCTAGACATCTATAAAAGAAGAAGAAGTGATGAACAGGGAAGTGAGTAAGTTTTTTAATTTCAGTTTGTAATTTTTTTCGTATGTTTAAGCTTTTCCCTTTAAGTTTTTAGAAAATCAGCTCTAATTACTTTACATTTGTAACTTTTGAGCTATGTACTTTGAATTACGATTTTAAAAGCAATAAAATTCAGTTTTAAAAGTTTCAAGTGTTTTTTTTCATTTCAAATTTAAGTCGTTTTACTTTAATAAGCTCTTATAATCTCATTTGAGCTTTAAACTATGTTTCATAAGCTCAAATTCAGATCCAAAATTTTCTGTTAAAAGTCATTCACTTACTAGCTTTGTTCAATTTAAATCAAAATCAAGATAGTCCTTGAGTTTCATTGATTCATTTTGAAGGTTCAAAAGAGTAATTAAGCTTAATTTTATAAGCTTATTGAGCTTTTTAAGCACATTAGTTTAAGAGGCTAAGGAGCCATTAGGATCATGTTTTAAGGCCACTCACTGCAACAAGATCAACAAGAGTGACCTAAAGTTCTGAGACTCCAATTCTCAGGTTTTAACTTGTAAATTTCATTTTAACATAAATTTAGCTTATTCAATTGGCTTATTACTTTGTCTTTCTTTGTGCTAAAACTTGTTTAGTATTGTTTAACTAGCTTAGTGATTCAAATGTTTTAGTTTATTTTAGTAATAATTCATTGAGAAGTGAAGAGTTAGATTCTGTCATAATTAGTAGTAGAAAAGGCTAGTAGACAAAGTAGCTTAATCCTACTAATAAGCTGTAGGTTTAAAAGCTTAAATAGCTTTATTAGGTTAGTTTAAGTAGAAGTGGATAAAAGGTTTTAGAAGATTTAGCTTTAAAATAAATTTTTAGTTCAATTTAGATTTGACAGTCAAAGTTAAGGAGTGTTTGGTATAAGCTTTATTTGACTCTTAAAGTCAACTTCATTCTGTCACATTCTTTCATTAAGCTGAGTTTAGTCATTTCATCAAGTTTTAAATAAGTTCTAAAAGTTAGTTTGGTGAATTCAAGAGTTTAGAGTTTAAATAGCTTAGAAAACACCAGGGCAGTTTTAAAGGTGTGAATTATTTTAGAATTTAGAGTTTCATAGCTTTCTATTGTTTAAAGTATGGTTAATATAGATTAGATACATTTAGATAGTTAGTAAATGAGTTCTCATTTAAAAGTCTAAGCCTGCATTTAAAACCTTGGCAAATTGCATCAGCATCAATTGTATCAGTAACAACAGTAATTGCTGTTGGTGGTAGCCACTTTTCTATTCACTAATAAGCATTAGAAATTAAGAGTTAGAGTTTGATATTAGGCACATTTATAGTACTCAATTAGTTTTCTAGATTTCATCATTTAGATTTCAATTATAAGCTTTTAGGATAGCTTATTTGAACCTGCCAAAGTAGTATAGAAGCTCTTTAGATTTTTAGTTTAAAATTCTTTTTGATTTCTTATTTCTAGTTGTTAGTTTAGAAAGTCTTTTATATAGGTTAGTTTTAAATCCATAGAATAGCTTATATTCTAAATTTCAGCTTTATAGGATCAGAAATAAGCAGTTTAGCTTATTGGAAAAAGCTTAAAACAGTTTTAAGCTAAACTTGCACATTTTCAGATCAATTTTCTTGAAATTTTTGTTAAAGCTTAGCTAATTTTTGTTTAGATATCCTTAGTATACATCTTAATCTACATTTAGCTTCTTTTGTTTTTTATTTTCATGAAGAATTAAGCTAGGAATAAGCCAAAACTTAAAAAGATAAGAAAACCTCTAGTTTCTGTAACACAGAACTAAAGGCTTATTTTCTAGCTTATCTAGTGGATAAAATTAGAAAGTGCCTTCATTAATGTTGTAGGGAATAAGCTCTTTAATAACTTTGTAGTTTTAAGTTTTTGCTTATTTTCACTTTTTAATAAGCCAAAAATAAGCAATATCGTAGGGTTTGTTTTGTATTTTTGTGATAGTTAAGGGGTACACGTTTTAACTAAAGTGTAAATTTCCAATAGTTAACCCGCCTACCCTTTACTTTAGTCCTTTACAATATCTACCCTGTTCTTTCTAGAATAATAAATAGTTTTAACATTTTTGTTATTAGTTTAAATAAAAATTAGGTTTAGTTTTTAATTGATAAAATTAGGACTTAATTAGTTTATAAAAATTAGGGCTTTTTGTTCCATTAAATTTCTGCACCTTTCTAGTTTATAAAAACCATTTTTCCTTATTTTTCCAGTTTAAATTGTATTTTCTAGGAATTAAAATAGATTTTAGTTAATTTCTTTTTCTTAAATAAATCATAGAAAATAGAAAAATGTTTGAAAAAATCTAATTCTTTTTGGTAAAATTTTCTTTTACATTCTAGTATTTTTAAAAAATAAAAGTAGAATTTTAGTGTTAATTTTTAGAAAACGTTTATTTTTAATAATTCATTTTACTTTAAAAAAATCATAAAAAATTCAAAAATAGTTGAAAAATTCTAATTCTTTTTCCTAAAATTTTCTTTTTAAATTTGTGATTTTTAGGTATAAAATTTGTTAAAAGTAGTGCTTTAGATTTTAAATTTCAGTTTTAGCTCACGTCTTTAATTTTCGTGTATTAAAATATCGTGCTAGTTAATTGTTTTTAGTTTGTAATTCAAAATTCAAAAATCCTTTACTCAAATCTTCCGAATGTATCGATTCTCCAGCACAGCCTCGTTGGGGATAAACGACCCGGGAACACTCTATACTACTTCTCGGTTTTATTGATTCTGTTTCTAGACTATTCTTACTATATATATTTTATATTTTATAATATATTATATATATTTTAAGGTGTGGTTTGGACGGATCACATGTCGCCGGGGATAAGTAATTATAAAAAATCATATTGAATTATAATTATATACGAACCGAGTAACCGGACCGACCCGGCCACATATCCTCTCTAAAATCCTTTTATCATTTAATCATTTAGCTTGTATTCCAAGTGATCCAAGCTTAATTCCTCAAGTGGCAAGAGAAGAATACTTCCCATCATCAAGTGAAGAGTGATTACACCCAAAAATCCATATTGCAATCTTGTTGCATCCATATCATACCTTGTAAATCTTGTAAAGTTGTGTAGTTGTTAGGATTTGGTGATTGTTGTAAGTATAGTTGGATCTTGGTGATCCTTTTTAGTAGTGTTAGATAGTTGTGATATAAGTAGTGTGGTGAGATAGAAGTTGTAGAAGGTGTGAAGTTAGGAAGATTGAAGAAGTTGTTAGTCGTGATCAAGGGTGTGAAGATAAGATGTTTAGTATGTAAGTAGTGAAGTCGTGAACTAGTCGTAAAGTTGTAGTGTGATAGATTGATTCTAGCTAAGATGTAAGAACTCGACATCTAGCTAATGTCGGAAATTGAATATAAGCACCGTTGTGTACGGTTTTCTCCTTCCATAATGAGCTTGTTGACATAGTGAAGAAAACTCTCGAGTTTGGTGCTCGGGGAGTGGAGTAGGCCGAAGAAGAGCTTCGTAACCGAACCACTATAAATCCTTGTGTTGCGGTTTGATCTTTCCAACTCTTATCTTTTATTTACTTCTACATATTTACATTGTTCATATTGTGCAAGTATTGAATTCACAAAAAGTCGAATCTAAGTTTTTATAAACAAATTTTAAATATTAAATTAAAAAGCGGTAAACTATTCAACCCCCCTTTCTAGTTTTCCACAAAAACGTGTTTTTGGAAGATTTAACTTAAAAAGTTCAAATATTTCTCAAAAAATCATTATTTTAAAGAAGATTAAGGATGCGTTTTTTGGTGTTTGAAAGCTGCAAAAATGGTTAATCAAGGACACAAGGACAAAGCCTCCTCCTAGTTTTCAAGAAACCTGCAATTTTGGAACATGCAAAAACCAAACCTGTGACAACTGAAACCTGTGAAAACCAAACCCGTGACAACTGAAAGTTACAAAAACCAAAAACTTGCGACATCTAAATCTACGAGAATCAGTAGTGTGCGAAACTGAAAAACCTAACCCTACAAAAACTAAAATCTGTGACATCTGCAACCTGCGAAAACTAAAACCTACAACAACTAAAAACTATAAAAACCAGACCTGCGATAATCATAAAACATGCGTTTTCTATTATCGTTGAGTCAAAGGGTGAGTTAACTCAACCTCTGCCGTGTTAGTAAGGTTTCATTAGTGTTTTGAGCCCTAGCAAGTGTTGTCATCGGGTATCCTTGAGGTTGAAAACAATTTTCACCGTTAGTCCTTGTTACTTCCAATTAACGATCGTTACCTAGTAAACCATTAAACCCTTAACGAGAACTTTTCTGCACTGTTAGTCCCTGTTTTTCAACTTTCCTAGCGATGGTTAATCTCTCATTTCAATATTTTAACAAGAACCGTGTTTCACCATTAGTCCTTGAAAGCAACAAATCAAACAAACGTTACCAAAACATTCAAAGTTTAACAACGATTACAACAAATAAAAACCACAACACTTCTTTATCTATTAAGATCCCGGTCACACATTTTGTAATGTCGACTCAACAAGACATCTATGGTGTTGGTTTGGAAAACCGTCCTCCTATGCTTAACAAAGACAACTACATTCCATGGTCAAGTCATCTTCTTCATTATGCAAAAAGCAAATCAAACGGGAAGTTGCTAGTGAAATCCATTCTTGAGGGTCCGTACCAATACCGAATGATTGAAGAACCCGGTAACCCAGATCATACACCTCTTGTATTACCATCTTCTTACTTACAAACAGATGATGAACTCACTGCAGATGAATCAAAAAAAGTTGAAGCTGATGATCAAGCTATTAAGACTATTCTTTTGGGTCTTTCTAAAGATATATATGTTGCAGTAGACATATGTAACAATGCTAAGGAGATTTGGTTACGTGTTCAGCAAATGATGAAAGGTACAGATATTGAGGTTCAAAGAAGAAATGAAAGTTGCTTAATGAATGATCTAGATAGAAACCAACCAACTCCAAAGCTCAATGCATGCAATTTGAATTTTCTCAACAATCTCTAGCTTGAATGGAAACGTTATGTCACTCTTGTTCATCAAACAAAGAAACTTTATGAAGTAGACTATAATCGGTTATATGGTTACTTAAAACAATTGCAGGATGAGGTTAATGAAGTCAGAGCAGAACAACTTGGAAGAACACATAATCCTTTAGAATTTATGGCTAATACTCAGACTCTTTACTCATATCCAGTGTCTCACCCAGATTGATGTGGTGGGTTGCACCACAAAAGTTTTACAACCCTCTTAGGCATAGTACTTAACCGTTGTAGTATAGTATATGCAAGACTCGGGGGGTTATTATTGTTCTATAGGGGAATAGTAAGGTAGGTTTGAATTATACGTTACTAAAGTCTAAGGGTTGAGTGAAGAGTATTTTTATATTTTTTAGAAAGCAAGTTAAAATCTCATATTTTGAAGAGGGGTTTTTAAACTAAACTACTAACTACTCCTAAATGCAAGAAATGTAAAATTGGTGGGAAACTCATATAGGTAAGAAAACATGTCTACTTAATCATGCACTACTCCTTAGTTTCTCTTTCTAATCTATTGCCCATCATCCTCGTTAGTGTAATGTGTAAGTATTCCCCTAATTCCGCAGCGAGTTGGTCAAGCTCGCATTCTACATGACAACCCAGTCAGGCGTTACGTGTTAAACATGCTCCCTCCTAATAGTTAATCGCGTGCATTACATACTTAAGAAGGGATCTATCTAAAAACAACTAGTTATGAAGAACTTAGTTGTAGGTTTCATCTAACCTAATCGTGTTTCCCTAAACGTTTATGCTAATGTAATAGCTTATAGCTAGTTTTCTAGAGCTTAACGCGCATACCACTAACAAGAAGCAACAAATCAAAGATTACAAACTAGTTTTCATGTAATCATATGAAAACACTAATTAATTTAGCCTAGCATGTTAATAGAAAGCGAAGAATAACATATAATCAAAAAACACATAGACATATTGAATGATTAAATGAATAAAGAGACTTCACTTCAATTAAACATGTGAGTTTGTGAGTACAAAAGGGTTAGAAAACCCTAAAATTCAGCCACAATAGCTGTACTAAAAGTTCTCCAAAGTTTCCACACGAAAATATGAAAAAAATAAGGTTTGTATATATAGGATGTGGGCTCTGACGGTGTCATAAGGGTTCGTGATGCTATCATCCTGTCGAATCTTCTAAGGGTTTCTTCTTGCTGGGTAACTCTGACGTCGAAGCTACGATTGGTGACGTCGTCGCTATGCAATCCTAATGGCGTCAAAAGGTTTTTGTGACGCCATCTCCACCTACTAAGAAGTCACACATTTCGTTCAAAATTCCACTTTCTAGGCACTTTTGGTGAAGGCGTCAGGATGGAAGTCGTCAACTTGAAAAGTTGCATTTTTGTCTAGTTTCTTCCCAAATCAAGCCTAAGTCACGTGCTTTTCCTCCAAGTGCTTCCCAAATGCTAAAATAAAAAAAGAAATGATTAAGTACAATATTTAGACATATTTGCATGATTTTGGGGGTTAAATTACCCCAAAAAAGTATATAAAATGACACCTCATCATACATCAACCATCAAACAATACCTACATGCAACATCCACAACCAACAAAAACTATGTCCAACAACCTCCATTCAATATGACCTACATGCAACAACTAAAACAAAATCCTAAAGACATCTCAGATCCCGCAACTACAATGTACATGGCACTTGTACTCATTGCTAAGGCATTTAAGCTAAACTACACCACACCAACAAATAACAACCAAATAATTTCATCAAACCCTCGCAATATGGGTCAAGATAGACAGATGCAAATGGTTAGAGGTAATAGTGGGAACCAGTTTAGACAGTATCCAGGGCAGAATACAGTGAATCAGATTGGGTATGCAGAATGCAAGAATTTAGATGGGACTGAATGCAGTAAATCTGATTTGGTATAATGCTGGGTAGATAGTAGGGAATCAGATTGGGCAGAATGCAGTGCAAAATCAGGATATGCAGAATGTTAGTAATTAGAATGGGCTAATTGTTATTATAGGAATTACAAACCAGAATAGGAATGGAAATGTTGTAGTAGCACGGGCTGAGGGTAATGGTAATGGGAACAATGCAAATCAGATAAGGTGTTACAATTGTTGAGGAATGGGTCATTATGCTAGCAACTGCACAGCACGACCCAAGAGAAGGGAGGTTGCTTATCTTTAGACTTAGTTGTTGATTGCTCAAAAGGAAGAAGCGAGGATCCAAATCCAAGCTGAGGAATTTGATCTAATGGTTGATACTACTGATTGTGAAGAAATAGAGGAAGTCAATGCAAATGACATCTTCAAGGCTAATTTGCAGCAAGCATCTACATCGGGTACTCATGCTGACAAATCTCCAGCCTACGAATAAGATGCATCAACTAAGGTACACCAATACGAGAATTGTTAGGAAAATGAGATTTATAATATGTTCTCTCAAAAGGAACAGTATACTGGGCTACTCGAGCCTACTAATGATTCACACCTTGTACAACAGGATGATAGTAATGTCATTCTTGTGGATTCCAGTATGGATCCTAGTGGAGGAGAATTAGAACAACATCTTGCTACTATTGAGGAAACACGTGCTTTCCATGAATCATTATATAATAATTTGGTCACTAAAGTTGAAAATTTTAGCACGGTCAATCGAGAAACTAAAGAAGTGAATGCAAAATTGACCGCTGATCTTGCAAGATACAGGGGAAGAGATTTTTTTTGAATTCAATCAAGCAAAATTTGACGAGCTTGAAAATGGTTATAACAAGTCTACTTATCAAGAACAATGTTTAACCAAAAATATAAATGCACTTCATTTGAGTTCTTCAAAAACGATAAAAACTTTGAATGAGCAAATTGCAAATCTAAATAACTAGCTTTCAAAAGAAAAATCAACAGTTTTCTATCTTCAAAAAGAAAGGGAAAAGTTGAAGAGCGATTTCAAAACACATGAAAATGAGCTTTTTGATAAACTCATAGAGTCAGATAAGAAAATCAAAGAATTAGATAACATTTTGATTATACGGGTCAATCAATTCAAACGATACACATCCTTTCACCTAAGCTAGACTAGCTTTACTACACTGAATACAAAATGGCTCTTGGCTATTAGAATCCCTTTTATCTCAAGCAAGCTCAGAAAAAGCAACATCGTTTGTAATGGCAATGTGTTATTAGATAAGCATGATCCTCCTGTTGTTTATGATTAGGAGGAAACACTATAACTTGCTTAAGACAGTCATTTAAAAATGAAACAACAAGATAAGGAAATTAAACCAGCAAATTATGCAAAGATTAATAAGCTTTCAGAGGGTTTTATTTCTCAAAAGGGAGGTGATATGCACACCACACAAAATGATGTGCACACCATAAAATTACATGTGTAATGCATATGGTACCACACCACACATGCATTTTTATGACGTGCACATTACTTTGTGTGATGTGCATATCAACTCCCTTCTCAAAAGGCCAAGCCACAAAAAGTATTCTATTTTTCAAATACTTCCAAAACGGTTAGTGTTTCTAACACAGTTTCAAATCCAATTTTGATACCTAATGATAAATTTTTGGATGATACTCCTACAAAGAGTGTTGCACGAACATTTCTTAGTGAGGTAAAAGACACCATTGTGACTCTTCAACGTGTTGTTAAATCAAAAATATCTTTGACTACACATAATTGGTCGTCACTTATTCATCAAGAGATTCAAAAAGTTTTTAAAGATGAAATTACTTCTATTGTCAACTAAATTGACATAAGAGTAATACATTTCGAAAAGAAATTTTTGAAAGAAGCAACTAACTTTGTTCGAGATTACAAATCTCTTACAAAAGAAGATGATGAATCTCTTGAAGAGATCAGGGTTTTAGAAAAAGCAAATGAGCGTCTCTTGCGAGCAATTGTCAGTCAAGATATTATGTCTATTGTGCAAAATCATTCTGTTGTAGGTACAACAAATCTCCAAATAGATCTTGAATGTACGAAAGCAAAGCTTGAAACTTGTATCATCAAAAACGAAAATGAATATGCTCTTATCTGGAATAAATGGTGCAAAAATGCGAGGAATACGAATATGACAAAATTTCGTACACTAAAGCTTACAATGACATTCAATAACAAATCGAACGGTTGCAAGCTTAGTTGGGAGATCTCAAGGGAAAGACTATGAATACTTAGTGTGCTTTAAATTCCCTGGGTTCCTTGTCTTAGGAACTTGATGTTGAGAATGTGTCCTTAGAATTTTAGATTTTATCGTTAGAAAAAGAGAATGAGCATCTTAAGTTAGTCTACCGGAGCCTTTTTAATTCTATCAAACAAACACAAGCTCAAACCAAACTCAAAACTGAATCTTTTCAAGAAAAACTTAATGATAAGATTTCTGAAAATGCAAAACTAAAAGCCCAGTTATAAGACAAGTTTTCTAAACAAACGTTGCTTTGAAAGGTACGAGTGCGAATACTAAGTTTGCAAAACCTTCAACCTCGGGAACTAAACTTTATTAAAAACTCGGTTTATTCCCAAGGTTGTTGAGAAAAATGATTTGACACTCGGTACCAGAATCAAAAGAATCAAATGTTGTGAAAAACGAAAAAGTGATTGCCCTAAGAATGTTTTGAATTAATCCCTTTAAGCACTCTAGGGTAGACAATTTTGAGCCTAACAAACAAGTAAAAGCAAGCGTTAGGACAAAACCGATCACTGTTTCACATCCTTATGTCATCAACAAGAAAAATGTAAATTCTAAAATAAATGGTTTATCTTCTACATTAGTATAATGCGCTACTAGGAGCAGAAAACCACGGTCTAAGAGCAATACAAACAACCATAGGAATTTACTGTTTTTCAATAATCAGAAACATATGTCATCTGAATGTAATAACATTAAGCTTGCTATTCGAAATGATAAATTTGAAGTTATGTGTGCTACATGTAAGAAATGCTTGATTATTGCAAAACGTGATGTATGTGTTTTTAATTTTGTGACTTACATGAAATCTTGTGGTAAAAATAAGAATGCTAATGTTTCAAACATTGCAAATCAAAAGAAACATAAGTCAAATATCAAGAAAACTAAAAAGTTAGGTTCCAAAGAAAGTCTTGCTTCACTTAGGCCTCGTAAACCTATAACTCGTTTTAGGTGGTTACCTATAGAAAGAATTTTTGACCTCAGTGGCAATTTACTTGACACTAGTAACACTCGACCTGAGAATGAAATATATGTGTATCATAATGCAAGTACTTCTAACCCTGAGGAACCGGTTTCCAAATTCTACTTCTTTTCTTGACATGTTATCGAAATTTGTTTATGGTGCGTCAACTCGGGTTGCTCCAAGCATATGATAAGGAATCTAAAGCTACTCATCAACATCGTCTGGAAGTTTATGGGAATTGTACGCTTTGGAAATGATCATGTTGCAGCAATTCTGGGGTATGGTAATCTTCAATAGGGGAACATCTTGATTACACGGGTTTATTTCGTTGAGGGTTTGTGTAACACCCCCAAAATACGATACGCAGCGGAATAATACATTTGGGGTGCTACTTCATAATACATGCACACGAGTCCTAGTAAAATGCCAAAAATACGTTTATTAACAAATTTCATCTCATTAGTTTAAAAGAGAATCAGAGTCACAAGATAGGTCCCAAACTATACAAGTCATATCACGACTTTATTTCAAAAATGTTTCATTAATTTATAAACATATGTTCACCGAGCCTTCATTCTTGATATCCGCGTTCCGTCCCATCCAAACTATCTTCATACCTAAACCTGAGAAAAACATGCTTAAAGAGGTCAACATAAAGTTGGTGAATTCATAGGTTTATATAAATGTATAATCCAGGACCGCAAGACTTTCCCCGTGATAATGCAACAGATGCAGACATCACAAAATGTAATTACGTTTTCCTAAGCTCATGACACCGAAGCTCGACATAATTGAATACAATATATAAATATTGCCTACATTGCCCGTGATGATGTTCAACCCGTAACATCCAGTATCCGACATGATATACGTTCGTTTCCAGTGATAGCTAGTCACCCGAACGGGGAGGTCAATCCCAAATAGATCTATCTATAATCACTCGCGCTTCCAAACCAGGAATTAACAGTTCATGATTCATGGGCATAGTGGGTTATCGCTACTTAGGCAAACACGTAATCATGATAAAATGTACACTTGCGTCCAATTTGTAAAACAAAGCATGTTTCTCACCCCAAAACTTGTAAATCAATAATTGTAAAACATGGGGCTATGAACTCACCTTGATCAACGATCAAGATCAAATAAACCGAATAAATCACAACGAAGCAGCAACGATCTCGACCACGACCTATAATTATGTCGCTCGATTACAATATGAATAAAGTACTATCAATGATGTGTACATCGTTACACGAAAACATATATATATTTATATATATGTTTACATACATATATGTGATGAGAAATCCACTTGCGCGTCCTAACCTTAACACTGAGTATATTTTATATATACTATTTTCCATTTGTACTACCCGGACTAACTATAACACTACCAGTAGTAACCATTATTATACTACCAGTACTAATGACAAAATTACTCTACCAGGAGTAACTAATATACTACCAGTAGTAATGACTATAACTACCAGGAGTAACTATGAATACATAATTCCTAACACACTTAATTAAAAATCTTTCTATTTTCAATAAGTTTCCCTTTTTAGTAAGTCTCGACACAATATTATGTTCATAATAATATTTATTCACCTCGCCGAATTTGACGCTTAATTAGTCATTAATCTCTCATAATGATATCACATTCCGACTATTACGAAAAGTTACCGTTTTATACTTTCCATATTTAGAATCGACCAACGGTCTCAAAAATAGTACTTACGATAGTAGAGTAATCGATATATTTTTATTAATCGAAATAACCTTCACAACACGTGAACGTTTATTAAAGTCTTCGTTGACTTTTACGTTTGACTTTTATAAAATATATTTATTTTCTAAGTCTGACCCGACTATAACGACCCACTAAATCACATTTTCATGACTCGGGTTATAAAGAGAATTTATGCGAAACGATATTCCGAACAACCTTTTAGTTTTAGCCGAGACCCGAAACCCAACAGAAAATGACCAAAATGCCCCTACCAGTTTCTGCCGAAAAGTATTTACCAAAACGCATACCTGCGTTTGCGTTTTTGACCCGTTATAAGACGTTTCTAATTCTAGAAAACCTCGCGGAAAGGTAAAACGTTATTTTGAACAACTTTCCAGTTTTGTCCGAGACCCGAAACTCGACTGAAATGGGCGAAAACGCACTCGCATCAGGTCTGATGCAGTGTACTAATTACCAAACAGCCAGATTTTGCCCCCGCCTTAAGACCCGTTATCACTCGCTTTTAGACTTAAAGAACCTCGCGGGGAAGTAAAACGACCTTCCGAACGACTTTCATGTTTCGGCCGAAGGCCGAAACGGACTTGAAAGTGCCGGAAATGCTATCTTAAAAACCTGACAGCAACCACTATTTTAACAATTGCTAGATTTTTATACCTCGAATATATATCTCGTTTTCGCTCTAACTTATTCGTTATTAGGAGTTAGAAGCTCCGTTTTATATCGAAACGATCGTCTCGGAAAGCTTTATCATATTTCAAAGCCTAAAATCAGATTTTATGAAATCTCGATCCTCGTTTGGCGTGCTAAACTTTCTGCACAGAATCCTCTTGTTACTAAGCACGCCAAAATCCGTTTTTGACCAACAAGCTCATCTAAACTACATTCAATATACCTTATAATTTCGTACTAATCCTACTTTACTATCAATAACACAATATTCTATACGCCGCAAGTTTCAATGGATTTCATCACATATATACATATTTACCAAAAATCGAATCAAATGAATGAAATAATCTAAATAGACATAAACATGAAGGCTCACTATGCTATATGGAGCAAAGTCGGAAAGCAAAAGTGTTCATCTCGTTCCCTTGGGTCTTAGCCGCGGCTCACAACCAACAAGCCAACCCAAACCAAAACTCGAATCAACCCGAATAATAACCAATGAACAAAACCACTTCCTTGTGGCCTTTTTGCTTGATTCGAACCAAGAAGGAAAAAAGAAACCAAACTACGACTTGGTTCCTACTTGATTCACATCATCATTTAAGTGATACTTGAATGTGTTAATGAGATCAAACTAGAAAAAATGAATGGTTTGTGTGGGTTATAATATGCGACCTAACCTCAAAGACAAAGAGAGAAAGAAAATGTTTTTGATATCATATTGTGTGTGTGGTGATGTTCGGCTGAAACCACAAGACAAATAAGAAGAGATAATGTTTTTGAACACTTTGCTTACTTGTGTTTATCTAAAAAAATATCTCACAAATATCTTGCAAATATCTTGTACCCACTTTTAATTAAACGCGAGCCTTAAATGCGAGCTACGGCCAAGGTCGAGGAACAAAGATGACACGGTTCATAAAAATAATATTTTATGATCATAAAAATAATAATAAGGTGCGTCATAAATTTTTACGATGCTCGAAATGATTAACGAACGCGCAGTCAAACGTCGACTCGCGAAACGTCAAAAATAAAAGTAATTAAATATTTTCTAAAAATTTCATAATAAAATACGAAAATATCTATTATCGACAAATAAATTTTTAAATGTCGACGCTCGTTCACGGAAACTCGTAAAATAATATTTACGACATCAGGCACGCGATCGTCGTACAATGACCTAAAACACGGGGTGTTATAGTTTGGGACATAATCTGTTCTCAATAGGGTAGTTTTGTGATTCAGATTTAAAGGTTGCATTCAGAAGGAACACATGTTTTGTTATAAATCTAGATGGAGTTGATTTGTTGAAAGGAAATCGTTCTACTTACCTTTACACCATCAACCTCTATGAAATGACCTTTTCATCTCCTATTTGTCTCATGGCTCATGTTACATCAACCAAGTCTTAGTTATGGCATCAACGGTTATCCCACCTCAATTTTGACACAATAAATGTTATTACAAAAGACAATCTCGTCATAGGTCTTCCAAAATTCAAATACACAAAAGATCATCTTTGTCCATCATGTGAGCAGGGAAAAAGTAAGAAGAAATTGATGCGTGTTTTTATAAGCTTTAAATTTATAAGACTAGAAATACCAATTTTAACTAAAAACACAACACGGGCAAGTATACCTTTTCATATGTAATATATCTTAGGTAAGTCCAGGTCGTCCCAAGAGAATTAAAGTTTTCACAGTTTGTAATTAAGGTGCTAAGGCTAAAATGATTGTCACGGATCAAATTAACCAAACGTGCATATATTGAGTATTGTAGAGAAAGCAATTAAAAGATGATTCAAACAAATGATTAAAGTATGTTTGTTTAGGCAATGATCACTAAGACAATGATATGTTTAGGACAGTGTTTATAAGTTTAGAGAATAAAGATATCACAAGTTATAAATCCTTTCGGCCTTTAAATGTAACTAGTGATTATATCGATTAATAACAACAAATCCTTTCGACCTTTATAAGTTATTATAACCAATATATAAAATGATAGAACACATATATAAAAGAACCCTTTCAGCCTTTATTCTTATATAAAATATTTTTTAGCAATTCAATAAACAAGTATTCAAACACATCATATCAAAGATCGCATTATGCCCAAACAAACATAGAACTACTACTCCATCTTCATAGTAACAAAACACATAACATTCATCATGAATTAAGTATAGGTCATATTCAAAGAGTAACAAGGTTTATACCGATTCTAAGAGTAAAAGATGGTGATTTCACAAGAATTTCCCAAGAACACTTTATTATATTCAAATTAAAAACTCAGAAACTAAGAACAATTCTGTCACAACAACTTCTAGTTTTGAAATACACTTCACTAACACTTCCTTGGATGGATTAAAACCTGGAAATGGATGAACTACAAGCAATTTCACTCCAAATTCCCCAAGAACACTTCCAAACTCTAATTCTACTTGTTGTGATGATTGTGTTTACCAAGGATGGTTTGGATCAAAGGTTTGTCAAGCCTTGTTGGTCCCACTTCAACACTTCTATAGATCGAATTCCTTAAGCTTGTTTAAGGTTTAATATATTAGATAAATCTAACACAACTATAGTAGAAACTTTGTGTGAATGTATTAAAGATTATGCGGAATCTAATCTTTAATAAGAAGAATTTTCAATGGAAATGCAAGGATAAGGGCATAGTTGATAGGTTGTAATGAATGCCAAGCTCATTTAAGAGCATTCATACTAGGCAGAAAAGTGTGCCGCACTTTTGGCAGAACCGACACACTTTGGTCATTTTTAGTACTTGGCCTTTTTCAAAATTATAGATAATTTAATTCTCTTCCCGTGGCCGCTTGTATCGCGTCAAACGGAGTTCGTATGACCGAGTTATGGCCAAAACGATGAACAGGTATCGGGAAGCATTCAGCTTGAGTTTTTTCTTCGTTTAAGCTTCATTTCTTTGTGTATTCTTCCATTTTCTTCAACGACACGTACCTAAAACCTACAATAACAAATATAATCGATTAAGTACCGAAAGTTCTTATAATTAACCAATAAATATATATAAAAGCATTGATAACGCATATAAAAACATGTATAATTTGAGCGATATCAATGGTTTTATAGTGTGATAAAATAAGTCCCAAGATAGAAACAATATAGTTTATAAGATGACAACAAAATGGTCTTTGAGATAACCGTAAGATGGTTTACAAGACAATAGCTAAATAGCTCATGGGGTGATAGTAAAATAATTTATGTGATGAAAAAATGGTTTCATAAAGTAATAACAAGGATGTTTCAAATGGTGATAGAAAACGTAGGTATCTGGGAAGATTGCAAAGATGAGGTATATAAGATAGATAATGAGGTTAGTTTATAAGATGATGGGAAATATAGGTTTATAAGATGATATGAAAATTGTTTATAAGATGGTAACGAATTGGTTCATAAAATGGTAGCAAGTTAGTTGACGTATGATAGAAATCACCTTTTATGAAAAATTTTGTGAAATCGTACAAATTCATAAGATGAAGTTTTTTTAAGATAAACGTCATGGTGATAATAAAGGTAATTAAGAATAATAGCAATACGGTTCGTATGATGGTAAGAGATTTGTTTATAAGATAGTAACTTAGTCTATTACAATAGTAAAATGGTTCTTTAAAGTGATAGTGAAAAGGTTAATCAACAGTATGTAAAATGTTTTGTAAGGGCTATAAGAAGTTTAAGGATGGCCTTGCATAAATAAATAAAGCAGTGATAAAGTAAAATCGATGAAGTGTGTCACAGACACAGAATACATTCGATAGATAATTTAAATACCACTGGCCCACAGAAGTTATAAAAGGAAAGTAAAACTACATATCTCATTAGGGAATAATAGTTCGAGAAGGTTCTATACTTATGTTTCCACCGGTAAATGGGAAATGGGTCTCTCCATAAGTATTAACCTCCTAGCATAATTACCAATCGATGGGCTACAACTACTTCACTATTCGCGAACTCATTATTTGTCTTATCATCCGTATTTTCTTTAAAATTGAACAGAGTAAAAGAAAATAAAATAAGTCGGATTCCAAAAGTCGCGTTCCAAAGATGAAATGTTACAGGTGACTGTGTTAAAAGTATTGTTTTCAATTAATCGGAAGATGATTCGAGAGCGGACGGATCACAAGATGGCGTAGGTGTTTCAATAGTGTGAGGCGGGTGTTTAAACTCAGAGTTGAATGGTAAGGTAACTAATGGGATTGGCGGACTGTGATAAGTTTCAATGTTATGTAATATGGTATTATGTAAAATCATAAAAAGTTTTAAAGACCACCGTGTCATTCACGACGTCTTGAGAAAAGTTATAGTATTTATATAAATAACTTTTATATAAACAAGTGTAAAATATACGTAAGGGAATGTACGCATATATATATATATATATATATATATTTAATAAATAGGGGCGCGTTATATTGATAACACCATTTTAAGTGGCAGAACTTTACAGAACTAATTTTAGACCAATAAGAGCTTTAGTATATTTAGTATTTTAATTTAATTTATAAGGTAATAATAGTCAAATACATTTTAACTTTCTTTTTGATATTTTTTAGATAAAAAATCTTTTTTTAATTTCTTTAAATTTTGTAATTAATTTTTTTTCAGTATACCTTTTATAAAAAATAAGGTGCAATTATAGTGTTTTTTGTTATAATATTTAAATTACAATGTTTCATGTAGTACAATTGTTTAGACATCACACTTTTTTTGCTTAAAAAATGATAATTGCACATATATTTCATTGTACTTTTTGATATTTGAAATTTATGAAAAAAAACATAAACATACATGTAACCTCTAAAAATTTATAACAAACCAAGACCATAAATAGTATACACAAAATTTGATATCAAATAAAATACAATTCGTGCCAAGTATATTTGTTAACCCATAAAAGTGAACACATTTAAAAACATGTGTGAACTCTTCAAATTCTCATCAAAATCAATAATAATATATGTGCACTGGAATACCCAAATACTTGCCTTTCAAGAACATATGTGCACGCTGTGTGTTCTCATCAAATTCATTAGAACATATGTGCATCCTTTCAAAAACATGTATGTTTGCAGTGGCCACATAAACTTCATAATTAAAGCACCGAAAACACAATCCCGATCTCGAAAACATATGTGTACGTCTTGCAAAAACATATATGCACGCCCTATCGAAAATATATGTGCACGCCTTCTAAAAACAAATATCCGGGCCATCTAAAAACATAAGTGCACCTGAATGCTTCATCTCGCACCCTTCCGTCTTTCGTATGATTGAGTCATTCCCACTAAAACAAAACAAAACTAGTTTTATCAATTTATGCCATGTTAAATTAATTCTAAAACTAGTTGATAAAATAAAAATTAAACAATACATACATGTCTCGATCTATATTAACCTTAAATCACATATGCTCACCATTTTATTGAATTTTTATACTAACCATAAACCTAGCGGATAGCATAAAATGATCTGTTACATACTAAATGACCATAACTTAGACATATATAAAAGTACTTGTCCGTCTTTATACAGAAGTGAAACATCAAATTAAACTAAATAAAGGCAATCATAATACATTTGTTTCATCAATAGCAGGTAACTAGCTTTTTAAACAACCAAGAGTACTAAGACATTAAAGAGAGTCTAGTTGACTAATTTACAATTGTTTCGAGCGTACATTTCATGAAACCTTAGTTGCGTTAAATTTTGTGTTATGTTAGTATGCATGTAGGTTGCGAATCTTCCAAAACATACTCATAAGAACTAGAGACGACATATATAAGCGATAAATCTTACATGTACCATATGGTAGAGCATACTAATCAACTAAAATTACTAGATCACAATACAAATAACATGAAGTTATTAATAACTATAAATAATTTGATAGGTTATAAGTTGAGTTATGCAAACAAACCTTTGTTGAGACTGATTTGTTTCGATGTTATGGGAGACTGTAGCTTCATCAAAAGGCCTCGCGAGATCAGATTTATAATTGGCTAGTACATGACAGAAAGTTCCCTGCATAAACAAGTTTAAAAATTTGATCCTTTGCAAATTTTATCCTAATTAGGTGATTCATGAAGAAAGTAGGTGAGAAAACGAACTTTATTACCTAACAAGTCAAATTTTGGTCTTAGCAAAACTATATCCCAAATGAAAAACTTTTGTTAACCAAATCACCTCCAGTAGCTTATTAATGGGATATATTGATAGATACTTTTAGCCATATGCCATTGACTAAAAACGTAAACAAGTTGCAAAAGCCATTATTGAATTATTGAACAAGTTGAAAACGTGAACAACTTTTAGCCATACTGCCATAGCCAATGCCATACCCCCTTTTTAGTTACAAAAATTAAAATTATTGAATACGTTTGTGCTTTGCATACAGATAAGAACTTACATTTTTTAAATAATATGTTATTATAAAATTAATTAAGAAATAAAAATATATATACCTTTTCCTTTAGATGACGAAATTGACACATATTGACATTTGCTTGTGATATTTCTTCATCGATTATCATCATGCCTTCATTAGATACCCCATATTATTTTCTTGTCATTATTGAAGAATGTTGATGAAAACGATCATGGTGGCGATCCGATTTATGGGTCACCAGATTTTGCTCTTTACATACGTTGCCGGTTAAGAGGAATGGTTAAAAATGATTGGATCGTTAATGGTCTCGATACGATGATATTATGTTAAATTGGATGAAATGTGGTGACTTGAAGACCTTTTGAATTAAATCGTAGGTTTGCGATAGGGAGAAATTAAGGTTGGATATCAGTTATTTTTTCCCCTAAATAATAATAGGCCGATAGTTTTTTTTTTATTTGTGGGTTTTCAGATTTTTAACACTTTTTAAAGATGAATACAAAATACCTTAATTGCCCTTTCAGGTTTACAAGTAATAACCCAATCTTTCTATTATTTACATAAATTGCACAATTCGTTATAGCCTTTGATCAAACTCATCTAATGGCTCAGATTCATTTTAAGAGTTTTGTAAAATTCTGCACATAAAATGGGTTCTCAATATAACACTCCACTATATATATATATATATATATATATATATATATATAAATATAAATATGTGTGTGTGGTTGTGTTGTGTGTGCGTAGTGTGTGTGTGTGTGTGTGTGTGTGTGTGAATACTAAAAACACAACATAAGGATGTATGGATCTTGAACATATAAGAAGAACATAAGTAAACCACAAATAAAGGTTCAAGACACTTACAAGAAGAAGAACAAGTAGAGAAATCACAAGATCTATAACCCAAAATAATAGATCTATAAAACCCAATAACAAATCTTGAAACCCTAACTTAGATCTTGATGAAAAACCTTTAAACCAAAGAACCAATACTTCAAATCACCTTAGATGTTCTTAGAAATAAACCTTGTATGCTTAGATTATGCAAGAAATCAAAGAAAATGGGAACCCTGTATGGGTGTTTGTTGGCCGTGGGCTTCAAGAAGAGGATAGGGAGAGAAAGAAATTTTTAGAGGCTTGAAAATGATTATGAAACCCTAATTTATGATATGTGATGGTATTTATAGGTGAACATTAGGTTTAAGGTGTGAATAATAGGGTACATGTGACCAACACACACCAAAAGTGTGTGTGTTTGCTTGTTCAGCCGAAACCAACCACAAGGACCATGGTTTATTTTTTTTAGTCTTGGTTCATTATTTAGTACATAAGTTGATCTTGAGATGGTCAAATGAGGTCAAAGTGTGTAAGTATCATTTATCTTTGTCTAACTTGAGGATATGTGCATTAGAAAGACCCTCTCATGTGTCATTTTCATTACTTACATGCACACATACATAATAAGACAAGGAAATATGCCTTTGATTTAATTTTAAGGTTCAAGGTGCATTTGGTTTGGTTTTAGGCATCCAATATATAACAAGGGGGGAGGGTGAATGAAAATTTTAACTTAAGAACATGAGATGGACGATAACTAAAGTTTACACGAAAAGATTTCAGGTTTCCGGGGTTTCGTTAGGTCAAAAACGCGAAAAACATAATTTAAACGTTAAGACGTAAAAATAAATACCGGGAGTGATCGTAAACTACGAAACACTTAGAAAAATATAAAATAACTCATATAATATCTAAATTAATCAAAATCCAAAGTCGGAACACGTCCGATGATGTTTTTCAGATTTACGCGGGTTAACTTCCCGGTAAACTGTCAGATTCAAACGCAACGTATAAAAGTCAAAAATAACGATCAGAAAAGTTTAAAATATTGACCTGAAATTTTTGAGGTGTGACTTTCTTCCCCCGTTAAAGAAGCTTTGACCTCAAAGCTTAAGACGTGGACTAAAGGTTAACGAAAAGATGAGGGTACATTTTCTTCATTTGATCTTCACGCTCCCAAGTAAACTCGGGCCCTCGTCTCGAATTCCAATGGACCTTCATGATTGGAATGCGGCTTTGATTTAGCCATTTAACTTCTCGATCCATAATTTCAACCGGTTCTTCAATGAAATTAAGCTTGTCGTCAATCTGGATCTCATCCAACGGAATACCTAGTGGTTCGTCTACAAAACACTTCTTCAAATTAGAAACATGAAAAGTGCTATGAACTCGGCTCAATTGCTCTGGGAGTTCAAGTCGATAAGCAAGCGTTCCCACTTTAGCAAGAATCTTGAAAGGTCTAATATAGCGAGGGTTTAGCTTCCCCCGTTTGCCAAAACGTATCACCCCTTTCCATGGTGACACTTTTAGCATGACCTTATCTCCAACCTTAAATTCCAATGGCTTACGTCTCTTATCGGCGCAGCTCTTCTGTCTATCTTGTGCAGCTTGAATACGCTTCTTGATCTGAATGATCTTCTCAGTTGTTTCATGAACGATTTCTGGACCAGTAAGCTGAGCGTCTCCAACCTCCGCCCAACAAATAGGCGATCTACATTTTTGGCTATAGAGAGCTTCAAACGGTGCAGCTTTGATACTCGTGTAATAACTGTTGTTGTAAGAAAATTCCACTAAAGGTAGGTGTCTATCCCAACCTTTCCTAAAATCAATCACACAAGCACGTAGAATGTCCTCTAAGGTTTGGATGGTTCTCTCACTCTAACCATCAGTTTGTGGATGGTAAGCCGTACTCAGATCCAATTGAGTACCTAAGGCTTCATTTAGTGATTTTTAGAAATGAGATGTAAACTTACTGTCTCGATCAGAAATAATCGAAACCGGTACACCATGTCTTGAGACTACTTCCTTCAAGTACTGTCTTGTCAACTTCTCCCTTGAGTCAGTTTCCTTCATTGGTAAGAAATGAGCGGACTTTGTGAGTCTGTCTACAATTACCCAAATTGTATCTTGACCAGACATCATCTTTGGCAACTTAGTAACGAAATCCATAGTAATGTTCTCCCACTTCCATACTGGGATCACAGGTTGGACCAACCAACCGGATGGTTTTTGGTATTCGGCCTTGACTTTGGCACATGTCAAACATTTACTAACGTAGATGGCAATCTCAGCCTTCATATTCGGCCACCAATACAGTTTCATTAAATCCTGATACATCTTGTTCGATCCAGGATGAATTGAATATTTTGACTTATGCGATTCATGCATAATCAACTCTCTTAAGTCACCAAAACAGGGTATCCAACTTCTCCTATTCAAGCATAACGTTCCATCAGCATGTTGCTCTAGCTTCTTAATCATACCACACAGATCTTCGGTTCCAAAATTATCCTCTTTTCTTGCCTCAACTTGAGCATTTAAAATTTGCACAGGAAGGTTTAGACCAATCGTCAAAACAAAAGCTTGAACTCGTAGTGGCTTATTCCATTCCATTCGACTCAAGGCATCCGCCACCACGTTCGCTTTTCTTAGATGATAACGAATCTCATAGTCGTAGTCGCTCAACAGCTCTAACCATCTGCGTTGTCTCATGTTCAACTCTTTTTGATCAAGAACATGTTGCAAACTCTTATGATCAGTGAACACAATGCATTTCGTGCCATACAAATAATGTCTTCATACTTTAAGAGCAAACACTATAGCTCCAAGCTCTAAGTCATGTGTAGTGTAATTCTTCTTATGAATATTAAGTTGGCGTGACGCGTAGGCTATAACCTTCTCCCATTGCATCAAAACTGCGCCTAATCCTTTACGAGAAGCATCACAATAAACCATGAAGTTTTCACTTCCTTCCGGTAAAGCCAAAATTGGTGCACTACACAGTTTCTGCTTTAACAGTTGAAATGCAACTTCTGCCTTTTCACTCCAATCAAACTTCATGTTCTTTTGAGTCAGCTTCGTCATAGGCTTGGCAATTTTTGAGAAACCTTCGTTAAATCATCGGTAATAGCCAACAAGACCTAGAAATTGACGAATCTTTATCGGAGTCTTGGGCGATACCCAAACCTTGATTGACTTAATCTTAGCCAGGTCCATGTGAATGCCTTCGCTATCAATCACGTGACCAAGAAATTGTACCTTCGACAGCCAAAATTCACACTTCAAAAACTTGGCGTACATTTCTTCCTTCTTAAGCAACTCCAAAATTAACTTAAGGTGTTCTGTGTGCTCTTCTTCGCTCTTGGAGTAAATCAAGATGTCATCAATAAAAATGATCATGAATTTATCTAAGTACGGTTTGCACACCCATGAATACCAGCGGTGCATTAGTTAGTCCAAACGGCATCACTTAAAACTCATAGCGACCGTAACGTGTTCTAAACGATGTCTTTGGAATGTCTTCCTCTCGAACTCTGAGTTGGTGATAACCAGATCTCAGGTCGATCTTAGAGTAGACTCTTAACCCTTACAACTGATCAAACAAGTCATTGATTCTCGGAAGTGGATATCGATTCTTCATAGTCAGCTTATTCAGTTCACGGTAATTGATACACATCTAAAAAGATCCATCTTTCTTTTTGACAAACAAGACTGAGGCTCCCTAGGGTGAGGAACTCGGTCTTATAAATCCCTTGTCAGAAAGTTCTTGCAGCTGAGTAGACAATTCTTGCAGTTTTGTTAGTGCTAATCTATACGGGGCGCGTGCCACAGGTGTAGCACCAGGGACCAAGTCGATATGGAATTCAACTTGTCACGTAGGCGGTAATCCAGGCAAGTCTTCTGGAAAGACTTCCAGAAAGTCCCGTACAGTCGGCACGTCCTCAAGTCGTTTCTCCTCTGACTCATCTTCTGTTTCCTTCTTCGTAACTTGTGCCAGAAAAATTAGGCAACCTCTCTTAATATATTTTTGAGTTTTAGTGTAGGATATAATGCTCAACTTTGACTTCTCTCCTTTGCCGTCTCTATCACCTTGAACTATCAAAACTTCACCTCCATAGGGAATTCGAACAATCTTTTCGTCACAAACGATTACCGCATGATGGTTCGCTAACCAATCCATGCCGATGATGATGTCAAAACTACCAAGTTCTACTGGCCTTAGGTCAATATTGAATGGGTGGCCTAATAATCCTAACGTACAGCCTCTAAGTATGGTATTAGTTTTAGAAATTCTCCCGTCAGCTAATTCGACAGCATAGCTAACATCTAAAGTATCGAGGGTTGTATCAAGCAAATTACTAAAAGTAGTCGACACAAAACTTCAATCGGCTCCCGAATCAAATATCATAGAAGCATAATGGTTGTTGAGAAGAAACGTACCCTTGACGACATTTGAATTGGGGTTAGCTTCTCCTTCACCCAGCATATATGCTTTTCCTCTTGCTTCACCAACACCATTCTTGTTTCCAGCCTTATTTCCATGGTTTTGATCTTTCAGCTTTGGGCAATCACTCCTGTAGTGTCCTTGCCTTCCACACTCAAAACAAGCTAAAACTCTCTGGTTCACTATTTGACCCCTCTGAGTAGAAGTAGTAGGTGATGATGATCGTGATGCAACTCTGTTCCTCCATCTAGTAAGCATAGCATCATGAGAAGTAGGCAATACATGCCTCTCAGGTATCTCAGTATCTGACTCTGAATCGTCTGAACACAAAAAAGGTAAAACCATAGGTGCTACAGATACGGGAGGTGGTGAACTCTCCGATAGATCAACCTCTGACGATGAATGAGTACCAAGCTCGAGCACCCCGGCAGGTGAGGCAACTACAGCCGCCCCAACCTTCGGTGCAATCGGAACCTCAACAGGAATAGAACCTATAAGGATAACTCGCGGAAAAGAGGATCCCACACTCTCAACTGATACGTCCGAAGAAATAGAAATAACCGGAGCTGCCATAACCCGCACAAGCAAAACTTTATATAAATCCCCTTTATATGAAACCATGCCAATGCGTGCAATGCAGGAAAAATATAGATGTAAGGTATAGTCATGGCAAAATTATACTACGTATAATTATAGAAAAAGTATTATAATTAATACTCGCGTACTTATCGATAGTACTTATATACGTAAACAAGTAAGCAGGTAGGATCACATACCGGTTATAGACCATACCTAAATATACTACCCCCAAACGGGGCCTAATCGGAAACACGTGCCCGGGGGCGTGACGTCATAATATACATCACACAAGATACAAAGAACAAACTCTAAGGGTACATTTAAAAAAATAACATCGTTGCATTAATTAAAATAGTTAAAGTTTTACATAGGCCCAAAGATAATATGCGAAATCGAAT
The DNA here is from genome assembly GCA_026074375.1 of Tanacetum coccineum. Classification (NCBI taxonomy): domain Eukaryota; kingdom Viridiplantae; phylum Streptophyta; class Magnoliopsida; order Asterales; family Asteraceae; genus Tanacetum; species Tanacetum coccineum. The sequence goes on along the minus strand of BQNB010052837.1, from coordinate 10,460 downwards.
AATGGTTACATCAATGGACTGTAACAGGATCAAGTTACCTTGACCTTGAGGCTAAACTACATATGGCGTCTACATCTCATGCCTGGAATACAGACACACATTTAGGTGTTTACATCTTGACACACCTTAAAACAACACGCCTAGGACCTCCTTTTATAACATAAGGAGTCCAGGCTTACAACAGATAAGAATTAGAAAACAAATAAATCTTTTAAACTTTAAGTTTTATCTTCTAAATCTTCTATCTGAATAAGGAGATCTTCTAGAATCTTCAAAATCTTCAAAATCTTCCATCTTTTGAAGAATTCTACTTTGCCGTTAATTCCCTTTTGTTTCATTCTTTTATTCACTTTGTCTCATCAAATCAAGAATCCCAACAATCTTCCCTCATCATAAAGCCAAAGCTTCCCCTGAAGTTGAGATTTAATCATCTCCGTGAATTAAACAAAATCTTCTTAATTCAGACTTCCTTTGTGACATGTCACACCAAGGATCTATAAGTTGCAACCTGTTAATATTTCTTCCCCTTTTTGTCATAATCCTATATGGGACTTATGAATGTAAGCAACTTTGATTTCAACCACTTCAAACCAATATCACACTACTAACCCAAACTTTTTAATGACGTGAATTACCCTCCATGAGGCATAATAAGAATAATAAATCGAAGTAGTAGAAATCTAAACTAGCAGTAGTAATAATGACTAGCAGTAGTAAAAACCTTCACCTCAATGATGCATGTAAATGGTTAAACATTTTAACAATAAGCTTCCCCTGAAACCCATATGTTAACCATTTCTTGAATCTTCAATTCTGTAAGCTCTATGTAATGATTACTGATGAAGAAAACTAAGTATAACGAACTTGATGCTGAAGTAGAATAACCCAAACTTGTGTCTTATATCTTGTACTATCCACGTGACGTCAAACTTATACCAAGACCAAAATATAAGTAGATCGCAACCTCTTGACAAAATCCTCATCTTCTATGAGACACATAACCAAAGTGATAGCAAATGTGAGCATTGAGCACCATAAGTTTGTAGATCACACACCTTTGCTAGATTTGTCAAGTCTTCGTCACATCGTTTCTAAGCACGAACAAGTTATCTCCTGCTAAAAGATATGATAAAACACGTACCTGAGTAATTACACTTCAACTTCAAATGGGTGATAATTAATCATCTTTGTAACCAATTATACCAATAAATACGAGCCTTTAAATCTGTTAAGAATATGTAAACCAAAACAAAAATCCAAACAGTAAACACCAAAAAACAAACAAACTTGTGTTTTTGTTTTGTCCGAGATCCAAAGTATGTGTGTTATCCGTTATCGCATAAAGCTAGCAGTAGTAATTCTTTTAAAGTTAGCAGTACAAACACACGAAACATCCCTGGCAGTACTAAGTTTCATTGACAACACTAATTATGTACTATTGTCCTAATCACGAAGCAGTATTAACTTTTAAAGGAAGCAATACTAAAAATTTAACAAACAGTACTAACTTACTCCTTCCTCCCATGCTTAGCAACACTTTATCTGTCACACAATTATCACTAATTCGTCATTAATCTGCATTCTCCTTCCTCCTATAGCTTTTAGCGACACTTTATCTGTCACTAATATGTCACTAATGTGTTACTAATTTGCATTCCCCTTCCTCCCATTCTTTTTGTGACACTTTTTAGTGTCAGTAAACTGTCACTAATCTGCATCATCAAGACGTTTGTACTGCTGCTATGTGAATAAAACCTTCGGACTAATTTTTTTCTTTTTGTGGCGTCTGAGGTAATACCTAGGATCAAATGTTACATGGGATTAAATATCCCGTTCTTTTCTTCTGCTCCACGTCAAAAACCACAAGACTAGCAGTATTTAACCATAAATCTTCTCGTCCAACAACGATTGGTAACAAAAAAACCTTGTTACTTTTTGGAATTCGAACCTGATATCCTTAAACACACTTTGTAGGTTGAAAATCAAGTGTGTTTGATGTCCAAAACATAAACAAGGAACCTTGACTGCACAAACTTTTCTTTTATGACATCACTAACTCGTTTAAACCTTGGCAGTTATAACGAGCAGTAGTATTCTTTTTAAAACAACAATATTAATATGATCCAAGCAGTACTAACCATCAACGAACAGTACTAATATTTCCCTTGGATTCCAAACATTATTAACTACAATAATCAAAAGTAACGAGCAGTATTAATTAATCTTGGCAGTACTAACAAGCAGTAATGTTACTTGTATACTCGACAACATAGTACTAACCTTACTTGTCATAGCACAAATTATAAACATCATCACCACTAATCATGATGATATGATTATCATAGCCACGAATTCAAATCACAACCTGCTTAAATCACAATGACTTAGGTTTTGTACTCTTGTGCGTCAGATGCACACTAATCCTTCTTGAATTCTGTCTTTATGCACGTATTCCAGAATGAATTAAATTAAACGTCAGGTTTAACAGTAGATTTTATCATCATATTTAAACTCTAAACAAGATCAAAACCCTAGAGTCAATTAGGGTTTACAATCGAACAAGATCAAAACCAGCTGCCTTTTTCTTCATACCAATAAACGACCAAACCCTAGACAAATTAGGGTTTTCTTGAATCTCCAAGCAGCTTTCATTATTCACTCCTACTAGGGTTTATCATCAATCCAAGGATCGACTCACCAAAGCTAGTAGAAACAAAAATAATTTTGATTGATCAAAACATCTTCTTCTTGTTCCATGAAGAATAAAAAACCTTAGGTTTTCTTTACACCATTCAATACCTGCTGCTGTTGCTGCTCCTTCTCGATGCCATTCAAAACAAACACAATAAAGAAAACACCTTGTAGATCCTAGATCAAGAGCCCCGTGGCACTGATACCACCTGATAGAACTAAAACACGTGATAGTTCTTGGATCGTTTATAGCTCAGATTGTTTAGATCTTATATCTAGAATAATAATAACAATGAACATAAAGAATATGCATAGCGGAAATAGCATAATGAACAAAGTTATTTAACAAGGTTTTTCTTTAATATTATACATTCCAAGCCCCAATATTATTTGATCAGAATAATACGGTTACATCAATGAACTGTAACAGGATCAAGTTACCTTGATCTTGAGGCTAAACTACATATAGCGTCTACATCTCACACTTGGAATACACACACACATTTAGGTGTTTACATCTTGGCACACCTTAAAACAACACGCCTAGGACCTCCTTTTATAACATAAGGAGTCCAGTTTTACAAAAGATAAGAATTAGAAAACAAAAAAATCTTTGAAACATTAAGATTTCTCTTCTAAATCTTCTATCTGAATAAGGAGATCTTCTAGAATCTTCAAAATCTTCCATCTTTTGAAGAATTCCAGCTTTGCGTTTAAGTCCTTTTGTTTTATTCTTTTATTCACTTTGTCTCATCAACTCAAGAATCCCAACAATATAGACCAGACCTAAATATACTATCTAGTTCTCTATAACCTTGGCACTCGATACCAATCTGTCACACCTCCAAACAGGGCCTAGTCGGAAACACGTGTCCGAGGGCGTGATGTCATAATATACATCACACAAGATACAAAGAACGACCTCTAAGGGTACGTTTAAAAATCCAACATCGTTGCATTAATTAAAATAGTTAAAGTTTTACATAGGCCCAAAGATAATATGCGGAAGCGAATAAAAGGTTTTAAAGTTTAACAACGATGTTAACGTAGATAATAATAATTCTTGAAAATCGGTCCAATGCAACGCTACACCATAAAGCAAGCAAGGAAACCCACAGCTAAGCACCTAAGAAAAACATGCTAAAATGTCAACATAAAGTTGGTGAATTCATAGGTTTGAATTTAGTATTAAAAGTTGGACCACAAGTTCGCAGTACGTGCGTGACAGTTATAGGAGATACAACTTCACATAAAAGAATTTACGTTTGCGCTAAGCTCTTGACGCCGAAGCTCAATTTAAAAGGAAGCATATTATATGCCAAATAGAATTACTCGGCCTAAAGGTATCCAACCAAGATCACCTATTGAAAATTCGACATGGTATATATCCGTTTATCGGGAGCCCCGTGGGTAGTGAGTGCTACTCACCCGGATAGGGATAATTAGTCCCAAATAGATCTATTTATAACACTCACGCTTACTTAACCAGTCAGTCGGTCAAGAAATTAACGGTTCATGATAGTTCGGGCATTAATGGTCTATTCGCTACTTAGGCAACACGTAATCAGGAAAAAAACGTAAAGTAATTGTGTCCATAGTTTAAAAACAAGCAATGTTTCTCACCCCAAAATAGTAAAGTAAAAGTAGTAAAACGTGGGGCTATGAACTCACCTTAGCTAGATGAGCAAATGATAAATCACGCAAGTAAAAGATGATATAGAAATCTAGCCGCGACCTAGAATAATAACGCGTCTCAGAAACACGGAAAGTATGCCAAGAATTGCACAATATGTTCATCACCAAAATACATCCATGTGTGTTTGCTTTAGTTTGATTTTCAAATCATGATAAAATAAAATCATATAGCTTTTTGCTAAGTTTCGGAGTTTAACTAAAAATTACTATTTTTAGTAAGTTTCTATTTTAGGAAAGTTTTTAGTTTCAAAACGTTAATACCGTCCCCTATATTTATTAAGTTTCCATATTTTCAAAACGCACTAACTAACCTTAATCGCTTAACTTCTATGTCCGTTTCGCTAAATTTTTACCAAACTTACTATTTTTAGTAACTTTAACGCTTTTCCTAAAATATGTTAACGACGTCTTTAAATGATACTAATCAATAGGTATGTGTTACTATATGTTTCGCTAGTGTTTAGAAAGTCCAAAAATGTCCGAAAGTGTCCGAAAACCCATTTTACTATTCACATCAGCAACTATTCATTTGGTTTTGCCGAAAAATATTTCAAGTTTCATTTGGCTATAACTTGGCCGTTTTAAGTCCGATTTTAGTGTGCGATATATGAAAAACTATCTATTCGAAACAAGCTCTCCAAAAACTACTTTTACGCCTAATGAAAACATTTTTAGGTCGACCAAAACCCCAAAACCATTTTGGATCAGCAAGCACTTTTTGTCAAAAACGCAACCAAAATCCACCCAAACTTCACAATAGTGCCTAATCTAGCCTAATCTTCATTCACAACTAATCCACAACAAAACCACACCTAAGACTAACCTAATCCCTTCATTTCTATTGTTGCAACTCTCATTCAACTCTCATCTCACCAAGAACATAATATTTAACTAGTGAAACAAAGTAGCATCATTATTTATGAAATCTTGTTTTATAATCTTTCAAAAATTAAAACACAACATGAGGATGTATGGATCTTGAACATATAAGAAGAACATAAGTAAACCACAAATAAAGGTTCAAGACACTTACAAGAATGAAGAACAAGTAGAGAAATCACAAGATCTATACCCCAAAATAATAGATCTATAAAACCCAACAACAAATCTTGAAACCCTAACTTAGATCTTGATGAAAAACCTTTAAACCAAAGAACCAATACTTCAAATCACCTTAGATGTTCTTAGAAATGAACCTTGTATGCTTAGATTATGCAAGAAATCAAAGAAAATGGGAACCCTATATGGGTGTTTGTTGGCCGTGGGCTTCAAGAAGAGGAGAGGGAGAGAAAGAAATTTTTGGAGGCTTAAAAATGATTATGAAACCCTAAGTTGTGATATGTGATGGTATTTATAGGTGAACATTAGGTTTAAGGTGTGAATAATAGGGTACATGTGACCAACACACACCAAAAGTGTGTGTGTTTGCTTGTTCGGCCGAAACCAACCACAAGGACCATGGTTTATTTTTTTGAGTCTTGGTTCATTATTAGGTGCATAAGTTGGTCTTGAGTTGGTCAAATGAGGTCAAAGTGTGTAAGTATCATTTGTCTTGGTCTAACTTGAGGATATGTGCATGAGAAAGACCCTCTCATGTGTCATTTTCACTACTTACATGCACACATGCATAATAAGACAAGGAAAAATGCCTTTGATTTAATTTCAAGGTTCAAGGTGCATTTGGTTTGGTTTTAGGCATCCAATATATAACAAGTTGGAGGGTGAACAAAATTTATGACTTAAGAACATGAGATGGACGATAACTAAAGTTTACACGAAAAGATTTTGGGTTTCCGGGGTTCCGTTAGGTCAAAAACGCGAAAAACGTAATTTAAACGTTAAGACGTAAAAATAAATACCGGGAGTGATCGTAAACTACAAAACACTTAGAAAAGATAAAATAACTCATATAATATCTAAATTAATCAAAATCCAAAGTCGGAACGCGTCCGATGACGTTTTTCAGATTTACGCGGGTTAACTTCCCGGTAAACTGCAAGATTCAAACGTAACGTATAAAAGTCAAAAATAACGATGGGAAAAGTTTAAAATATTGAACTGATATTCGGGGTGTGACAAATTGACTTTACATTCTGAGGCAAAATCTGTTCAGTGACTGGATTATTTGTTGTAACTGACTTTGACCTTGAAAATCTGTCTTTGCAAGAGAATCTGAAAAAGTAGCGGGTTTACCTAAAACTAATTGTCTTTGACTTCTAAAAGCATTCGGTTGTCGAATAACTGATGATTTTTCAAACTTAGTTTCCACAAATTTTCCTTTCATCTTTCCTATGAGTTTCTTCAAAATATTATTCACGTTCTTTCAGAAATACGTTTGACTGATTTTCGTTGAAAGCTTTGTCATTTTTTACCTGCTCTTTACATTGTTGTAAAGCAAGTTCAAGATTAATCGCATGTTTCTGAAGTGCTTCAAAACTCTTTGACATCATTTTACTTTTTGAAAGCTCTTTTTCAAGACGTTCACATTTTACAACTTGGTCCACATAATCACATTGTAAATCAGTGAATTCATCGAGAGTAGTATATATACCAAGTATAGCATTCATGTGATCAGCATAATAATATTCCCTGGAAAGTCAGTCGATTTTATTCAAAAACTATGTTTTTTAAGTTTTCAGTTGAGATTTGAGAGAGTCTACTTTATGTTCAAGAGAATTAAAGTATCTCAAATCAGCAACCATTTCCTCTTTCAAACACAAATGAAATTTTTCTAAATCAGCATTAATTCTTCGAATTTGAGGACAAAAATTTCCTTCGATTGTATTTTGAATGAATGGATCTATGTGACCAAAATATGTTCTTTTAGCGATTGTTTGTTTGCAACGTTTCACTCCATCAAAATCGTGTCAACACTTCTTTTAATTTTGAAAAGTTCTTTAGAGATTTTACACTTTTGATCCCACGGAAT